>JAULBM010066402.1:0-10174 GCA_032357055.1 Geukensia granosissima | reverse complement strand
AACAAGAAATAATAAATTTGGTTTTAAATCATGTAAATTACTTTTTAATTACAATACAAAGCATAATTTATCATGTTAACACCAATTGTGGCTTTAAACTGTGAAAAATAGGTGATTAACAGATTTCAGATTTCTGTTTAATTTCCCATTTAAACAGTTTTTATTATTTTGTGGTAGAATAATATTTTTTTACAAATAAAAGTTTTAAAGATAATTTGAAATCAAATTGATTGAATTAAGCTGTATTGTAAGTGTCATAGGAGCTTTAGACTATGATTACATTTCGTTTTCCGGTTGTATTTTTATGTTTTATGACAATAAAAGTGTGTTAAGATGATCAGAAATGCACAAATAGAGATTTTTTAAAAGCCTGGTGTCTCTTCAGTTTAACAATGATAAAATAATATTGTTTGCATAAAAGATATGGGTAAAGAAACCAAGAAATGAACCTCCCTAATAAAATATGCATAAATTTAACTAATTTACACTTTATTTAAACATTTTTAGCTTCCACTGCTATCAAATGCACCCTATTTTCATAAAAGATGGTAAACAACATTAAAACTTTCCTTTTTAAACACCTCAATGTTTATTTTAGTCAGGTTTAGGTGGTAAAAATTAACAAATAGGGGTTTAACAATTTCAGCTTTCCCCTTTTTCTTTATTTCTACTATTACAAACTGAACGTAATTATGTCTTCCCCCACTATGGTGGGGAGACATATTGTTTTTGGCCTGTCCGTGTGTCTGTGTGTCTGTCACAAAGTTTGTCGGCACAACTCCTCCTAAACTACTGATCCAAATTTCATGAAACTTGGTATGCAGTTAGGACATCAGATGTAGTTGTGCATATTATCGGGAAATTTTGATCGTCTCATTTTTGTGGGAGTTATGCCCCTTGAAACTTAAAAAATTCTCATAAATTACCTTGTCAGCGCAACTCCTAAACTACTGATCCAAAATTCACGAAACTTGGTTTGCAGTTAGGACATTATATGTAGTTGTGCATATTACTGGGAAATTTTGATCGTCTCATTTTTGTGGGAGTTATGCCCCTTGAAACTTAAAATTCTCATAAATTACCTTGTCAGCGCAACTCCTCCAAAACTACTGATCCGAATTTCATGAAACTTGGAATGCAGTTAGGACATCATATTTAATTGTGGATAATACCTCCAAATTTGGATCCCCTCATTTTTATGGGAGTTATGCCAAAAATTACCATGTCAGCGCAACTATACTCAGTCGATTTTTTACGAAACTTCATACGTTGATGGGACACCATTTTTTATCATAGTATATTTTGAAAAGACATCATACAGTAAATATGTGCATACTCGGGGGAGACATATGTTTTGTGACCAAAAATAACTCCTAGTTATTCAATGTTTTTATTGTTGCAAAGAGTCAAAGGGATAAGCATCGATAATGAAAAATCGTATATTGATATATCGATACAATACCACCGTATTATGATACGTATCGATACGTACCGACTTCTCTTTTATTGCCTTAAAAATTCAAAATTCAAATTATTAATTAGGATAAAGCACAGCTAAAGAATTTTTTAAGAACAATATGTCATTATATAATGCGTAATCCAAACATATAATATGACAGGTACTTAAATATAAAACAAATTACAAATAAGTATCAAACTATTTCCCCTATACCTAGAAAAAACTGCTTGGGTGATTTAGGTCTTGCAAGTTATCATGTATCTACATGTAAAAAATATTAAAATATATAAATTAATGAAGTAATATTCTACTATAACTATGTATTGGAGAAGTTATACCTGATACCCATGGCATCTTCCAAAAATAAGCATAATTTTGAGGGTTGGTAATTTTATAAATTTTTATCATCTTGCCTTTCAGTTTTTTCCTTTTCAATTGTTTTGGATGGTAATTATTATCATATTGTGCTATGAGGCAGAAATCTGTATCTTTATATATAAGTATATGTTATTTAGTCTTATATTTTAGTTTTCATGTGAACAACAGCTTATTTCTATGATCTAGATATTTATCGTACCGGAAAGATTTTGTACTGGTGTACTGGGTTTGTTAAAAAAAATAATGCGATATATCGATATACCGGTATATCATTACACCTCTAGTCAAAATTAAATGTTTTCTTTTAAGTACCAACGAACCTTTACTACATGTATCGAGATATGAAATGTTAATAAGCTTTTTTTTTAATCTTCGTTGGTTTTGTGTGATGATCGTTTGTTATAACAGTATTATTCAATGAGAATAGGTTTGTACAGGGTTTCTTGATGGCCTGAAACTACTGTCTGTTAACCGTTCTCCGTTGAATGGTTTTTTTGTTGGAAATTTCAAATCTTTACCATAGAAATATTTACTAATTTTTGTCAAGAAGTAGAACCAAGTGAGTCGTCTAATAAAATAGTAAAATAAAAGTGCTACCCGTATCAGATACTTTTCCGGCACATAAAAACTGTTTAAGATTTTAAGATAATTTTCCATTATATTTTCCAAAATGGTATGATATTGACCGTTTACTTGTATAATTTGTTGCACTGAGATGAGAGATTACTGAATGTGCATTCTGAAGGGCTTTTTGTAAAACCCCACAAAGACAGTTATCTCCCTTTTACATTGTAGAAACCTTTCTTTTGGTCCAGATTCGTTTACCACTGAAATATATATATATTTATATATAAGACTCGTCAAGATAATATATTCGCAAAATTTTCTTGAGATTAAAAAAATGATGACACCTTTACTTTTGAAAACATTTAAATCGACATAAAATCAACAGTGAAAATGTGACAAAATTAAAATCAAAGCACGTTGTACTGCTTGTTGACCTTTTCCCAACCTTTTTAATAGATAGTTACATGTAGTCTTGAACTGTATTGATAAATTTCAGTTACTACATGTTAAACAGCTGCGTATAAAGAAAAATTGAGGAAATTGAATGATTGATTGAATAGTGCTTAAGTCCAGCAGCAAATATTTCATGCATATTCTGGACGAGATCATATTAATGATGAGTGATGATGTGTGCTAGACAGACACGCTGAACCGGATTTTTAGCGTGCTAGCTCACGAATGCAACAGTCCACAGGAAAACAGGCCACTTTACCCAGACACATTATTCGGACTGTGGGCCGACCAGTATTTGCAGAACTCCTAAATGTTGCGTACTTAGCGGAGGAGCAGCAAGTACCAATTATTACTGTCATTGGTTTGATCCGGCTGGGGATCGAACCCACGACCTTCCGCACTAGAAGCGAGCACGCTAACCATTACGGTAAGATAATTGAATTAATACATCTTTTTATCGCTGTAACAGATATTTAAGCTCCAAATCGTTACTGTAAAACTTTTAGTGAAAGTACAATTACCCAGTGTTCACTTAAAACAGACGGGTAGCACGCTGGTATTTGGGGTCGTAATTCCGTCCGGGAAGGTTGAATAGTAAAGGTTCAAGGATGGAGGTTGGGTTTTTATTTCAATTAAGCAGCTGAGATAGCACAGGAAAGTCTTGACATCCTGAGGCCTCCAGGTCCCAGGCCATGTAAATTTATAAGCTCCGTGTTATAATTCAATAAACACCGCAGGATTTAGGCCACTCCAAATTTTTTTCTAGTTCTTAGGATTTTTAGTGATAAAATAGGCGCAAGCGAGGGAAATTTTTTCTTGCAATGTCAAAATATTGGAGCGCAATCTCAAAAACTGATGCGGACACAACAGTTAAAAGTTTTGTCCTTTAGTTTTAGATTTTTAGGAGCGAGCGAGGAAATTTTTAAATTCAGGAATAACGGTGTAAATTTCTAAAAAGTGGAGAAAGAATTTGAACGAGTAAAGTTTTTTTTTTAATTTTCAAACGACATGTTTATGTGTTCAGAAGCGTGGATGTAGTAAACATTTATCTTATTTTACTTACAATTTTTCTGTGGTTCGAAATACTCACAAGTGTCGTTTAAGGCAAAACTGAGGAATTTGTCAGCAAAAAATAAAATGTTTGAATACAAATGTTCAACTTGCATCTGTTTGTAGTTGATAGACCCATAAACTGCTTATTTCAAAAAAGACCGAGTCCGCGAATTTATTTGACAAAATTTATAACGAAAATGTAGAATTACCTGTAGCGTAAAACCACCAAGTCCCGTGATTTCTTGCATAAATTTCTGATTCATACACTGCAGTTAGTGTGCAGAAGTCGACATAAAAGCGCGTGCTATTTGGAACGTCTAATTGGTTGTGGACATTCAAGAGAATCGATAATATTGACTGAAAGAGGATTTATAAATTTTAAATTTTTTTTTATAAACCCCTATTTTGAAATACACGAAATTAATACTTAAATTTGGAATAAACGACCATTATATTATTTAAAAAACAGAAGACATTTCAAAGTTTCTAAATTTGTAGAATCTGTAGATAATGAAAGACTTGTTCATGTCCGTTATGGTATGGACTCCGGTTAATTATTGAAGGCCGTAATGTGAACAGTTGATTTTTAAAAAGACCCTTTTACTACAACTGCGTTCCTGCGTTCCTGTAACTTTGGTTGTAAAATGACGCACTTTCCCACAAAAACGACGTCACCGAACAATTAAATGTGACGTCAAAATTATTGTATTACACGCGGAAACTGTTTGACGCAAGCGGATCAATGAAAGCATGACATTTTGCATGTTGAAAAAGATTTTTTTCAATGTCAAAAATTAAGCATAGAGAGGTAGGGGTAATTGTGCAGAGTAAAACTCAATTTTTAACTGTAATATAATTGCGGTCAAAAAATTAGAATTCCAACTATTTATAACTGACAAATGACATACTTCATAGCTGAACTTTCGATGTAGTGTATTTTGACTGTAGCAGTTCATCTGTCTATTATCTGCACTATTCAAACTATTTTAAACAGCCAAGTCATTTAACAAAATCTTATGTGTGCCCTGTATATGTTTAAACGTTGTGTTGGATTTTGTATGTATTACTGTCGGGCAACTTATGACAGATTTAATTTTATTTCAGCAACAAATTAAATAGAAAATCAATCCTTATGTTTAGTTAACCAATACGCACTAGACTATTTTTTTCTTTATGGGTTTTGCGAAAAATACCAATATTTAAGGCAGCTATATTTAATAGGAACAAGCTCTTATATTTCCGTCATTCTTTCGGATTTTAAAACGGAAACTGGCCGAATCATAAAGCATACCTTAGTTTTTTGAAGATTCAGCTGCAATCGTAACTATTCGGCCATTCTCGCTGTTAAATTGCTCATTCTAAGTCGTCATACTACTTCCGGTCTAAGATGAGATGCGTGCGCAGGTGTAACTAATCAGGTGTGCTTCTTGATTTTGAACAGAACGGACGTGTTCTGTTCTCGGGTGTAAAATTTACTTGAAAAAATTTAATATCAGGTTTGAATTCTTTATTAAAGAATTACTAAAGCATTGTTACGAGTAACAATCTTTATTTTTTGAATTTTTAATTTATTTGTATTTAGTGCAGCACTGTTTTACTTTACTGCGGTATTGTAAAAATGGCTGACGCGATGCTGCAGAAATCTAGTTCGACGTCTAAAATGTCCGAGTCTGAGGACTCTGGTACTAAGAAATCAACAAAAAAGGCGTCCTCTAAACAATCAGACAAAAGAGATTCGTCTAGAAAGACGCAGAGGAGTGCAGACAAGGCTTCCTCTCCCCCTACGTCAACATCCAAAGCTAAAGGTCATGCGAGTGTGACCGAACATGTTGTTGAGGCAGAAATTCATTCTGAACAAGACACCGGTCCTGACGGGAAGAAACGTGATGATAATGTTTCACTTGCAGATGTCATGTCTGTTTTACAAGTGATGAGAAATGACCAAGATAAGACTAATAAACGCATTGATACTTTGTCTTCGAAGGTGGACGATCTTTACAATGCTGACGAGTATGAGTATGATGATGAAAATTACGATGAAAACGAACTTTTGTATGGTCATGCCAATGATAAGAATAAATCCAATGTTGATGACATTGTGACTCAAAATGATGATAATAACAATACTGAACCCCCACGTAAACGCCAGAGAACAGATGTTGATCAGTCTCATGATTCAGCCACTACATGTGGTACTGAAAAGGCGCCTGATAATGCGGCTGAGTCGCAGAGTAATGTAGAAGCTAAAACTAAAGGTTTTAAAGATCTCGTGGAGAAATTTAAAGTTAAAGATAAGGTTGATCCACCAGTTGACACAGATTTGGCTGAATTGGTCAACAATTTCTTTCAAAATGGGTTGCCAGATCATCAGTTGGCTGAAATCACGAAAAATATTACTAGACCTGAAAATTGCACCATGCTAACTAAGACTAGAGTAAATCAATTGATTTGGGATTTACTGTCAGATTATACTAGACAGGAAGAAAATAGAATTCAGTACAGACAGGGTTTGATGATAAAAGCAGCTATTTTGATCACAAAATTGGTTAATAAACTTGAAGAATGTAAGAAAAAAGAAAGTACTGACTTTCCTGTACAAGAATTAATGGATTTGGCAACAGACTCTTTAGGTTTATTAGGTCATTGTAATAGAGCAACAAATCTGTCCCGTCGGGATTTACATAAGCCGGACCTTAGTTACGATTATTACCATCTGTGTTCATCTTCAGTTCCTTTTACTGAATACTTATATGGAGATGACATTTCAAAGAAAGTTTCAGATATAGACTCTGTTAATAAAGTTGGACGTAAAGTTTCAAGGGGGAGAGGTTTTGGATTTGGATATTATAGGAGGCGTTTTGGGCGTCGTGGTGCTCGTAGAGGTGCCAGAGGACGAGGCGCTGGTAGAGGCCACCCTAAAGAGGTCAGAGAGGCTAATCCAAATTCTTATGCTGTGCCATCAAGATATGATTCCTCAAAAAACTTGAGAAGAGGGTACGGTGGCAGAGGCAGATATTAAAACAGGTTAGTAGTGAAAATGAACAAAATATAATTTTCAAGGCAGGTAGACTGAAAAACTTCGAAAATATGTGGAGAAAACTAACATCAGATAGCAAAATTTTGGACATTGCGTTGCACTGTCATATTGAATTTTATGATGGATTTCAGCCTACAAGAGCTGAGTTAAATAGACCAATTTCATTTAGTAAACAAGAAGAACAGAATTTGGATAAAGAAATTCATAATTTGTTAAATATGCAAGTTTTAGAAGAAGTTGATAATTCAGATGATCAATTTTTGTCCCCTGTTTTTACAGTCCCCAAAAAAGACGGGGAAAATAGAATGATTTTAAATCTGAAAGATTTGAATTTCTATGTTGAGTATCATCATTTTAAAATGGATACCTTCGAAACTGCTTTAAAGTTAATAAAACCAGATTGTTTTTTGGCATCTATAGATATAAGACATGCATAT
This sequence comes from Geukensia granosissima, assembly GCA_032357055.1. NCBI lineage: Eukaryota > Metazoa > Mollusca > Bivalvia > Mytilida > Mytilidae > Geukensia > Geukensia granosissima. The sequence goes on along the minus strand of JAULBM010066402.1, from coordinate 2,790 downwards.
TATTCTGTTCCTTTTGCACAAGAACATAGAAAATTTTTGCGATTTAAATGGAAAGGTAAAGTTTTTCAGTATACTTGTCTTCCAAATGGTTTAAGTTCAGCACCAAGATACTTCACAAAGTTATTGAAACCTATTTACAGTACACTAAGGAAAATGGGCCATGTAATCATGGGCTACATTGATGATTCTCTGTTAGTTGGAGATACTTACCAAGAATGTACTAATAATGTTTTAGATACAAAATGTATGTTTGAAAAAATTGGTTTTATAGTTCATGAAAAGAAATCTGTTTTTCAACCAGTTCAGAAATTAAAATTTCTTGGATTTTTAATTGATTCAGTATTAATGTTAGTGACTTTACCTCAAGATAAGGTTAACAACATTATTTCTGTATGTACTGACTTGTTTAATAGAGAATGGGCATCTTTAAGAGATATTGCCAAAGTAATTGGTAATTTAGTCTCTGTTTTTCCAGCTGTTGAACAAGGACAGCTCCATTATAGAAATCTTGAGTATCAGAAAATTATTGGTTTAAAGAGGTCAAAAGGTAACTTTGATGAAAAAATACAAATAACAGACAAAATGAAAATTGAATTAAAATGGTGGATAAATAATATACAATCCCAACATAGAAAGATTGACTATGGTAATATACAATTAGTTATTACTACTGATGCTAGTATGTCAGGTTGGGGTGCCGTTTGTGAAAATTCTAGAATAGGTGGTAGATGGAATGAATCAGAAACAGGTTTTCATATTAATTATTTAGAATTATTGGCAGTGTTTCTGGCTTTAAGATCTTTTTGCAGAAACAAATCACATCTGCATATAGGTTTAAATATTGATAATACATGTGCAATAGCATATATAAATAATATGGGTGGAATAAAATCATTAGAATGCAATGAATTAGCATATAAAATTTGGTCTTGGTGTATTGAAAGAGACATTTGGTTGTCTGCAAATTATATTCCAACATCAGAAAATATTGCTGATAAAGAAAGCAGAAAATTTAATGATAATATTGAATGGATGCTATGCACAAATATTTTCAAATCTTTAACCGAAATATGGGGCAAGCCAGAAATTGACCTGTTTGCTACGCGTTTAAATAAACAGTTGCCAGTTTATGCATCCTGGAAGCCTGATCCAGAATGCAAATTTATTAATGCATTTTCTATATCATGGTCAAAATCATTTTGTTATGTTTTTCCTCCTTTCAGTCTCCTTGGAAGAGTGGTTCAGAAAATCAGACGAGACCAGGCAAAATGTTTAGTGATAGCACCTATATGGCCAACACAGACTTGGTACACAGAATTATTGAAACTTTTAATAGACAATCCAATACTGTTACCAGTAAGGAACAATTTATTAACACTCAGTCAGACAAAACAAACACATCCGCTTCACAAGAAACTGCGACTGATGGCGTGTCTTGTATCAGGCAATCGTATGAACGTAGACAATTTTCTGCAGAGACAACCCAAATCATTATGGCATCCTGGAGAACTGGGACAAAGAGACAATATTCTGGATATATTCGAAAATGGTTTCGATTCTGTCATCGGTGGAAAATTAATCACCTTCAATGTACTTTAAAACAAAACTTAGATTTTCTAACAACTCTATATCGAGAAGGACTCAGTTATTCTGCTATTAATAGTGCACGTTCTGCATTATCTGCTCTTGGAATTATTCAAGAAGGATTTACTGTGGGATCTCATCCTATTGTTATTCGGTTCATGAAAGGAATCTATAACTTACGACCACCTATGCCTAAATATTCAAAAATATGGGATGTATCATTAGTTCTTAAGGAACTCAAATCTTTGTCGCCAGTAAAATTTTTGTCTCTGAAAAACCTTACATTAAAATTGTGCATGTTAATATGCTTAGTTATTGCAGGACGAACACAGTCGTTACATTTATTAACAATTAAGGATATGGAGAAAACTTCAAAATCTTATGTATTACATTACAGTGATTTATTAAAACAGACGCAACCAGGTAGAAATAATCCTGTAGTTGAGCTTAAGGCATATCCGCCTGATCGTCGTTTATGTTGTGTGACAGTTTTTAAAGAGTATTTGAAAAGAACAGAATTTCTAAGGAAAGATACTTCTTGCTTGTTTATTAGTTATGTGAAACCGCATAAGCCTGTAACTAGTAGTACATTGAGTCGTTGGCTGAAAATTATGATGTGTAAATCTGGAATCAATATAGATAGATATTCTTCACACAGTATTCGTGCTGCTTCTGCATCTAAAGCAAAATTGTCTAATGTGCCGATAGAAACTATTCTTAAATCTGTTGGCTGGTCTAATGCAAAAACGTTTGCAAAGTTTTATGACAAACAAATTGAACCACTGGATGATTATCAATCAGCAATTTTGCATTAATATGTTTTTTGTTACAGCGATGTATTTCATTCATTTTGTGACAATTTTGATGCAATGATAATTTTCATATCATTTATCATGATGTGTTTGAAGGTTTAATGACTTTGTTTGAAAAGATTGACATTTAATTTGATGACTTTTTATATGTTTTCAAAGATTTTTGTCTTGAATTGTGGTTTATAATGATATACATGGTATGATTTTTTGTTTGATTAATACAGTTAGTATTAAATTTTTTATTTATATCTTTGCCTTGTGTAGTGACACTTGCTTTGAAGACTCATCTTAGACCGGAAGTAGTATGACGACTTAGAATCCCCAGTTTAACCGAGACTTACCTTGGTTAAAGTTGAAGGTTGAACAGGATTCTAAGGAGTCATTATACTACTGG
>JAULBM010066391.1:0-10174 GCA_032357055.1 Geukensia granosissima | reverse complement strand
GGACGGACAGACGGACGGACAGACAGACGGACGGACGGACAGACGGACGAATGGACGGACGGAGTCGAGCGGTTACTAGACCTGCTTCCGCCTTCGGCGACGCAGGTAAAAATTACTTATTTTATCCGCTCCTATAAAAATTGAGCCCTAGAGGTTATACCCTGTGATATATGTGCCTAGTAAAGGTTTTCAGTATTAGGGGTCATTAAACTTTTCTTGTTAATGAACACCATGTTTCGCCCTCGGTAGGTGAGAAATCGCACGATTATCAATATTTTACTTTATTTTTTTCATCTATGGAATATGAGCGAACAATAATATTTCAGTTATATCTTTAAAATTCAGTTTCAAGCCTTACTGATTATGGAAATGTCAATTATCTAGTATCGTTATCAAAAGGCTTTCTTTCCTGCCAGATTTGTTTCCAGGAACCCTTATATTATTGAATCTAAAACTCGTCCTTCATGAGTACTGCTCCTGTTCTTCAGTTTTGCTCTCTACCTGGTTAAATGTTTTGTTACAGTGTCTTTATATCATCTCTTTGTTTTTATGTTAGTTACTTCTGATTTAAGTGATTCTTTGGCATTTGTCAGATGTGGGGTTTAAGGAGTTTCATAATTTTCTCGCTGATAAGTGTCAGCAAAGCTATTTTACATTGCACAAACTATCTCAGATATCTGCACGATTGTACCATTAATATTATTTTCAACAACCATTGGTAGATGGTTTTTGCATGTATTTGTGTAAACATCAGTCATGTTGGATTCGGTATGTTGTAGACATTAATTGTTATTCTCGACTGCTTATTAGCTTGTTGGATAGTTGGTGAAGAGACATCAGAACTGTTAGATGACTGATCTCATTTTAGCCCGTGTTATCATTTCTCGGGATGATCTGGGCGGATAGGATTTGTCCAATCTCCTTCGCAGAGACGCTTCGATGTATTAATACTTATACATGAGCACGTCTCTGCATCCAACCATGTTCACAAAAGCAAGATCTTGCAATTAGTAGTAATCCGCAACAAATTAACCTTATTTATCTCAAATATTTTAAAAGGGATATATTATAAACTCCATTAAAGATTTTCTTCTAAGTAAAAGTTTGATATATCTTCAATAGCATCTGACATGTATTAAGTGTGTATGCTTCATAGCTAATCTTGAATTGGTAAATGAACATTGTCCAAAGGAGGTCAGCCATGCAACAAGGGAAACTACCTGATTATGACGTATGTGTGACACTTGATTATCTCAACAGCTGAATCAAATGCCTTAATCTACATCATCTAGTTTGTCGATTTCATTAAGATAATTTTATTTTCTTTGTGTACAAAGTGAAATGCCTCAATGTGCAGTTATTAAATACTGCACCATGTGTAGATTAAGCATAATTTTAAGTTGACAGAAAGTAAGATCTTTCCAATTATTTTGTTCTAAAAATTAATAAATAAAATGGAATTGAAAACCTGAACATCAAGTCATTCAAATTTTCAAAGGAAAGTATAATCATTAATTGAAGTCAAACTGGAGATGTAGTATAAATGTTTTTATTCAGTGCAAGTTACTGAAAATGATACTATTTTACATTTAAACAGAGCTGCTGAAAACTGTCAGACCTTCGGACCGACGGACCACGTTTAGCTAGGGTCCGACTACAGCTTCTATATTGTCGGACCGAATGTCCGACAGTATATTTCAGTTGAAGGGTCCATCAAATGTTTACTTTGTGCCAGTTCAGATGTCAGATTTTTTATGTAAAAATAAGTAAATAAAACTTTGTTATCGCAACAGGTCCTTAAGTCATAAACCATACTGTACAGTTGAAATTCGCAGCCACGACAAGAAACCAGTTGTAATATTGTTTTAGATTTATCTTCCTCCGTTGATTTGGAGTTATGAAACAGGGGGCGACTGCCATCTTTTTACTAACGCATAATTTAAATAAAAACGGTTCTTGCTTCCCTTCATTAAGAAAAAGTATAATTTGAAGCATGTGAACCCTCTTCCTTTAATCCGGGAATAAAACAACGATTTATTTGAATGAATAGTGCGGTCGGTTTTTCTATCGTGTCCTCGCCAGCAAGGTTTTTTTCATTCTACCATGGCAACATCATGAGCATGGCAGATAAATTTTCAGCCAATGTAAAACCTGGGAAAAAACATACGATCACAGTTACAAAATGTTTAAAGTATGATGCGGAACGAAGGCCTGAAAGGTCATTCAACAGAAATTTGCTTCATTTGCTAAAATTCTAGATTACTGAAAATACGAAAAAGTCTTGAAAAGTAATGCACTTAGTAGTGATCCCTGACCTCGGATATGGCTTCCCATTTCGACTTGTCTGGCATGAAATTTAATTTATCAAAAATTTTTTACTGAAATTTTGCTGCGGGCTTTTAAATTCTAAAGCCCTGAAAATACGGAAAGGCCTCGAAGAGTATTGCACTTAGTAGATGTCCCTGCCGTCGGATTTGGCAACCTCTTTCGATTTTTTTGGATTTGAGTGCTTCTTTTACTATATTTGGATTTTGGACTTACCATGTTTTGGTTCTAAGCCAACAACCATTTTTTATCTGGGTGGGGATTGGAATTTAAAAAAAAATATTTTAATGGCCTAGCTGACAGAAAAAAAATTTTAGACTTTGCATTGTAGTTGAAAAAATATTATGCTGTCACCTGCTAGAAAAAACTAAATGTTCGTTACACCTAGTGATCTGGGATTGGGTTGTATGGATTGGAAAAGACAAAAGACGTGTTATCTCGAAAATGTCATGGTAGGGAAAAAAATTTTCCTTTCCTTCTCACAAGAAAAAATATTTTGTCGTGGGAAGGTTTTGAAAAAAAATTTATGAACACAATGAAAATCCCAGCCCCCTCCCCCCAGATAAGAAAATGGTTGTTGCTTAATGCTACTGATGAGATTTTACTCCTTGAAATGTACATATAGCATATATACCTAAATATTCCATATTTATTTAACATTGGTAATTGTGTATTTTAATTCAAAATGGACAGTTGGACGCCCCTGGCTGAAATTCGAGGACGACAAAACTGGGTCTGACAAAAGTTTTGTAGGACTGACAGAACTCACTTGCTTGTCGGACCCAATGTCTGGCAGACGAAAAAAAATTTAAGCAACTCTGACAACCCTGACAAACCTTCAAAATATGGTATAAAGGCTTATATGGTCAGTGACTCCAGCAATGGTTATGTTTCCAAATTTAAATTGTATACTGGAAAGTCAAATATCAATCCCAGTAGGAACGGATCCACTTACGACCTGGTTATGGATATGTTGAGGGGGTTTTATGGGAAAGGTTACAGTTTGTATTGTGACAATTACTATTCTTCACCACAATTATTCTGGGATTTGTTTGAACTAGGGGTAGGTGCAACTGGTACAGTAAGGGTGTATAGACGCGGTATACCCCAGACACTTAAGGATATGAACCTTGCTAATAAGGGTGATTTAGCAGTTATGAGTAATGGGCCTTTATTGTGTACCAAATATATGGACCACAAGCCTGTGTATATGCTATCTACCATTCACAAGTCTGATATTGTCAACTCAAACCGTAAAGACCCACGTACTCAGGAGATAATCCAGAAACCAAATGTTATAATCCAATATAATAAATACATGGGGGGTGTTGACAGGTCAGATCAAATGATTTCGTATGCAAATAATATTGTCAAATCTTTCAAGTGGTGGAAAAAAGTTATTTTTCATGTTCTTGCAATTGCTGTCTTAGATTCTTATATTATTTACAAGGAAGAAAACCAAAACAAACCCATTACTCATCGTATTTTTAGACGTACTTTAATATCAGAATTAATTTCTAACAATCCTGTTGGTGTAATATCTAAAGCTGGAAGGCCAAGTGTTAACCCACAACAATTAGAAAGACTCACTGCTAGACATTTTATCAGCAAAATTGTAGGCTCTGGTAAGAAGAAAAACATTGCTCGCTTATGTGTGGTTTGTAATAAAGCCGAACAAACAAACACTGAAGTTGACCCAGAACACAAACGCAGACGCCCTGGACATGAAACAAAATATGAATGTAAAGACTGCAATGTTGCCCTATGTATCGACCCATGTTTCCGACTTTTTCATACAAATCAGGAATATGTACAAGCTTACAAAAGGTGGAAAGCTTCTAATCAACCCCATGATGAGGAATAATTTTGTCATGTTTAGACATTTGTGGACTGACATTTGTCTCCAAACTTTTCTGTCAGATGAAGATTAAACAATAATGATTTGTTCGTGTTTTCAGCAAAAAAATTATGTTGTTTTAAAAACTTGTTTAACATATCATTGCTTTGATTTCCTTAATGTTGCATAAAATCTCACCATATGATGAGGAAAATGGATGTGTGTCAATTTACTTAAGAACAAAGTCATGATTTAAAGTGGTAGTTAACTTTGCACTTATTGCTGTTCTTCATCTTAAATTTAACTGTAAAGCCAAATAGTTCATATTAATTGTGTACAAGAATTATGTGGTATAATTTTAAATTGAGACACTTAAGGATTCATGTTTATACTTGAATAAGCATTTCATACATCAGTTCATTATGAGTATATTTCCATGCTACCAAATGCATACAGTGTTCTGCTCAGTGTATACTGGTAAATACATATCATTCAGAGGAAAAACAAACTGGTGTTCTGCTCAGTGTATACTGGTAAATACATATCATTCAGAGGAAAAACAAACTGTCATAGAAGAAACTTCAAATATTTCATTTGGTTTGATTTGATATGGTCTGGCTTCAGTTTCATAAAACTAGTATTTCCTGTTTTTTTTAACTCAAAAACTGACCTATCAAATGACAGCGTTTTCAATATTTGAGGAAAAACACAAGGATTGAGATGAGGCCTGGTTGACAAATCTAAAATGTCTACCCACAGTCAGACACGAAATGAAACTAATTAGATTCTGTGTACATAACAATCATGTAAAAGAACAAAAAAAATCTGAACAGAAATATTTGGGTGGTTTTACATAAAATTATTTTATTTTATTTGGTTTGGTTACCATTCAAATCATACTATTTTCTAACTACTGTCCACCATGTAAAAAATTATAAATATTACACCAACTGCATACCAGTTGTGCTAGAAGCAAGATAATATTCTGGATTTCTATTAGAAAGAAATTTAGATAAGTTGGTAGGAAATCATGATTTATAACATCTAAACCAAAAACAGTCTGTATGGTTCGTTTAGTTTCTGATTCACATATGTAAACATTTAGCACCTCTAACAGGGAAATTTATGGAAATTTCAGATGAACATGTTAAAAAAAACTAAACTAAAAAATTTTGCACCTCTAACAGGGAAATTTATGGAAATTTCAGATGAACATGTTGTAAAAAAAACTAAATTGAAAGACAAGTTACTTGTAATAGCCACATACATTTAAAATTCTTACATTTTCAGTTTGATGAAGGTTTCATACCTTGTTTGGTTACCATGTAGAGCATTATCAAAATGTAGCACAATAAAAAAAAACAATTTGCTTTATTTCTGTTAAAGTTTTAAGCATGCAAATTTTTACTCCAAAAATTTTTTCCATATTACATGCATCAAAGAAAAAAAATTGAAAACATATAAACAAAAAAAATGGTTTGTTCAACTGTTGGATCTACTTCTGTACCTTTAGCTGGTATCTGAACTATGAACTAATGTGTGAAAACAACAGATTCTCAGAAACATATCCCCTAAAATGCACTGTAAAACAGAGCATATATCTTTTACGACATGTTTTAAAGGAATTAAATTAGGCTTTCTATTTTCCGTGGTTGCCATAGCAACAGAACACCCTAAGAAATAGAAGTTTTAAAATTTTTTCCATTACTGTTAAAAAAACAATAATTCCTCCAAGTACAAGTGTGAGTTTCATTAAATAAAAAAGTTCTTCAAGTTTTTTTTTGTTAAACTGTTTTTTGCATGAAATCTATCAAAACAATTTAGCACTGACACTAAAAATCCAATTTAAAATTCAGCATAGTAAGGGTTAAAATGTGAATTGTGGATGGACAGACAACGAACGCAAAGTGATCGCAAAAGTTCACAGACCTTTTAGGCCAGGTGAGCTAAAAACTGTCATTTGATGCAAATTGCATTTTTAATTAACCCTTTGCCTATTTTTATTTAAAAATCACTAAATTTTTATTGCATTTTTCCTATGGAATCATTTTAAAAACATTCAATTTAACTTTTGTTCCAATATAGCCATAGTTTGGTTCTATTTGAGGAAGTAATTCCACAGGATAAGACTTTTAATGAATTTCCCATAAGGTCCTATGTTAAGCTAAGTTCAGCTGTGGCAGCTGTCATGGTTGGGAGGTGGGGTCATCAGAAAAATTCTGAAAAGGACCCTAAGGACCATTCCTTTAAAGTTTGGTTCCAAATGTGCAAGAAATTCCAGGCATTACCAACTTTTAATGAGTTCCCTATAGGGTCTTGTGAAATTAAGTTCATCTGAGGCTGCCTTCTAAGTTGGCTGGTTAGGTCCTTGGATAAAATTCTGATAAGAACACACCTAGTGATAGTTCAATCAAAGTTTGGTTCAAATAAACCAAGAAGTTCTAAAAGAGAATATTTTTTTAATAAATTTTCCATAAGGTCCTATGTTCAAATAAGTTAAGCTGTTGTAACATTCCTGGGTTGTGGGTTGGGTCGTTGGATACATTTCTAAAAGGGGCCCATCTAGTGACCATTCTTCCAAAGTTTGGTTTCAATTAAGCAAGTTCCAGAGGAGAATTTCCGATAGTGTTTTAATAATGTTACACTAAGTTCAGCTGAGTCTGCCTTCATGGTTGGGGGTTAGGTCATTGGATAAAATTCTGACAACTATGTTATATTAAATTTGGCTGTGTCAGCCATCTTGTTTTGTTGGTGTTGTCATGGCATACAATTCTGAAAGATACCCACCTACTGACCATTCCACTAAAGTTTGGTTTCAATAAAGCAAGTAGTTCCAGATTAGAAAATTTTTCTAATGATTTTCCCAATAATATCCTTTTGTTAAACAAAATTAATTTGGGCAGTGGCTGCCATCTTTGTTGGTGGTTGGCCTTATCAGAAAAAAATTCTGAAAGAATTGATTAGGCTAGTTATATCCCAAAGGGGAATTTTTTAAATGAATTTTCCATAGGGTCCTATGTTAAACTAAGTTCAGCAGAGGTGACCATAATGGTTGGCGTTTTAGGTCACATTTCTGAAAGAAGATCACCTAAGGACTATTCCATCAAAGTGTGGCATAAATTGGCTTGACAGTTTTGGAGATTTTTTTAAGAGCTTCCCTATCTTTTTTTCTATTTTTGTTAGTGGTGGCCATGCTGGTTGGCCAATTGTGACCCCAGATATAAAATTCTGAAAAGAGACCAATTCAACCAAAGTTTTGTTCAGATTGGCTTAATATCAGTATTATCTGTCCAAGAATTTCTCTACAGCATTTAACATTAAGGGTTGGTCATCTTTGTTTTAAGCAGGAGCACTAACATTTGACCTAGATCAAGTTATTTGAAAAATTGTGCTATTTTTTTATTCAGACTCCTGCTTGCCATACATTACAGAAGAATTCCATTCAGGCTCGCCATTATGCACATTTTTGCAGGTTATTTAATCCTGATTGAATTACTTAATACTTATGCAGCATTGACAATGTGTACTCCCAGTCTCTAACTAGTGCATGCAAAGGACCACAAATGGCTAATTTTAAAATTTCAAATCCCCGTAGAGAATTAAAAAACTTGGCGGACAGCTTAAAATGCATCATGATTACTAAAACATATTATTGCAAGTTATTTGCACTTTTCTTTCTACAAAATAGCCTAAAGGCAGGGATATAAAACTTTTTAAAATTATAGCGTTGCCATTTTTCAATGCCCGTACTGTATTACTGGTATTACTTAAAATACAAAATTACCAATGTTAAGTAAGTATGGAAAATTTAGGTATTATCTCAATTTGGCATGGACACCAATTTTTATGGATTGGAAAATTTTCACTAATTTTAGGGTTTTTTAATTTGTAGTTTCACTCTGTCATGTCTTTGCATATTAAAATTGGAAATAAAAATAAATAAAGTTAATTTTATGGCCTTACTAAACAAGGAAATCCATCACACTAGTACCCCTACAAACTATACTATTTCCATTGTAACTGAATTGATAACTGGTCACTAATTAATCTGTCAGAGGCAATATAACTTAAGTCCAAAAAAATAATATGTGTGTTTATTTTTACATGCTGAAAACTAGAGTCTCAGGAGGCTGAGCCTGTATCACTCACCTGACATTAAATGGCCAAGAAGTTTTAGAGAAGATTTACAGTCAACCAGCCAATCAGAAAGCAGATTTGTCTTGTGGCCTTGTTTTTGTCCAATTGGGACAAATGAGGAAACTTTGTATTAAAGAATGTACTTTTCAATGATGCTCAATATCAAATATTAATCCAAATACAAATAGCCTCACAATTTTTAAAGTATCAGCCAATCAGAAACAAGAATTGTCTGTGGCAGCCATGTTTAGTTCTGATTACAACAAAATTTTATAAAGGACCTTCAACAGATGGTCCATATCAAATATTTATTGATTAGGCCAAACAGTTTCAGAGAAGATTTTTTAATGTATCAACCAATCAGAAACAAGAATCGTCCATGGCAGCCATGTTTAGTTTTCGATAAGGACAAAAAGAAGAAACTACATTAAGGGCCTTCAACAGACACTCCGTATCAAATATTAATCGATTTGGCCAAACAGTTTCAGAAAAAAATACTTTTTAATTAGTGATGGAACTAATAACACCTATGATGGCCTATATTAAGGGCCTTCCACAGACACTCCGTATCAAATATTAATCGTTTTGGCCAAGCAGTTTCAGAGAAAAAGACTTTTTAATTAGTGATGGAATGAATATCTCCTATGATCGATTAGCGGTAGTTTTCCAGCCGTTGATGTTACTAATAGATTTACAAATAAATAATCGAATGTCGTCCACGCTGCTGAGCAACTCAGGAATTCCAGTAAATGTCCGACTTTTCGTGTGTCCGATACGTTTCTGGTTACAATAAATAGTAAAATGACCGAAGGTCAAAGTGAATCTTTGGAGGTTGCAGCTGACCTGTAGGACACAAACAGCAATAATCCTTATGTCCAGGAGATTTATCCTGACAAAACAAAATCAAATGTGTGGAATTATTTTGGTGTTTACAAAGTGAAAGAAGGTCCTCCATGTAAACAAACTCTATACATGATTTATGCTGTTTGCAAGATATGCCATATACATTTCCATTTTGATCCATTTTGCCAAGTGGTTTTAGAAGAGAAGATTTTTTAATGTATCAGCTTATCAGAAACAAGTGTGGACACTAAAATGTCTCGCAATATTGCAAGTTTTACAAAATCACTCATCCATTAAAATGAAGTCTAGGACAAATTATATATAGCAGACTGACAGGTACCCACTATGAAAGAATTTTCACACCAAATGATCTATCATGTATATGTACTGATAAATGACCATAACCGACAACTTAAGATTAGTCACTAAACTGTGAAAAAAGAGGTAAAGGTCAAGGTCAAATAGACAATAGCAGGCTAGCAAGTACCATCCAAGATCTAACTAAAGACCAAATATGGTGGGTCTATGTATTACAGTTGTTGAGAAATGGACTTGAATGTGAGAAATTTACAAAGTCACTCATCCATGAAAATTATGTCAAGAACATAAGAAATGTGTCAGACTGACATGTTTTCCTTATAATGTATTTACACACCAAATATTGTTGACCTAACATGTATAGTAACTGGGAAATGGATCAAGCATGACCTACTTGACCATGTTGACCTTAGTCAATGGACTATAAAATTTAGGTCAAGGACATAAAATATATATGCCAGACTGACATTATTTCTAATAATGTAAAATTGTTGATATACAAAGTTTAATAATAACAAATGGATCTAAGCATGAAAAATAGACTAAGCAACAGACCTTATCAAGTTAATGAAACAAGACATATGTCAAGCTGACACTCCTAATAATGCATAAGCATTCCCAATTTTGTTGATCTACCATATAAAAATTGGAGATGTGGCATGATTGTCCATGAGACAGCCACCCACCAAGTGACAGTAGAATTTTAACTTCTAC
>JAULBM010066380.1:0-10174 GCA_032357055.1 Geukensia granosissima | reverse complement strand
CTCTTACTCCTAAATGTTGCGTGCTTAGCGGAGAAGCAGCAAATACCAATTTTAATCTCTTTGGTTTGACCCTACTGGGATCGATTCCATGACCTTCCGCACTTGAGGCAAGCATGCTAACCATTACACCACCGAGGCGGTCGGTTCATTGTTGAAGGCATGGTACCTGTAGAAGTTTAAATTCTACTGTCATTTGGTGGTTGACTGTCTCATAGACAATCATGCCACATCTCATATTCTTGTATTATCCGCATATAAAAAAATAAATAAGTTATTTAGTATTTCTATAATAATGCCTTTAATATAATTTTCTTCCACAAAAAGGAGTATATAAGACTATAAAGGCAATTAAAAATTTAAAATGTAACAATTCAGAAGACTTGTTACTTGTAAAAAATAATTTGACCCTATGTTTAATAAAAGAACCAAAATTACAGAAGAATAATGGTCCTTGGAATGGGGTAAAATGATTTCTCCAAATTTAAAAGGAGGAGAATTACTTGTAAATCATTTCAACAGTGAGAAGAACTATATCTAGATCAGTGAATAGGGTACCCACTAAACTAGTTTAACCTCAACACATGTCTCATGTGCTTGCCCAAGTCAGGAATTGTGAAGATGTTCCCTGCCAAGTTTGGTTAAATTTGGCCAAGCCAAGAAGTGCAGATTAAAATGGTAAAAGTTAACTGACAGACAATGCAGATGAGCATATAAAAACTATTAACTTTGTAGAAAGGAACATGAACTGAAAATGAAATAAACTAAATCATAATGGGTTTATGAAGCAAGGAAAGTGATACAGACCAATGAATGGACACAATATTTATATCTCATTTTGAAGTGAGTTATAATATTAATATTTAAGCAGCTAAATTCTGATAACTGCTATAAACATTACAAATCAATAATGACTGACCAAGAACCGTTGATCCATATACAATGGGAGCTACACAAGGACAAGGACATTCCTTTAGCTGTTCACTTTGTCTGTTGTCTACCAAATACTGATGTCCTGGTATCAGCTGGGAAAACAAATGCTGTGCTAAAACAGCATTCCAGACTGTTTTACTTGTAGCATGTTTTTTCACAGTGGATATTGCTATCTGGTGTTTTTCAACATCTGAAATGAAATGTGTGGTATAATGATTATTTATTTAATTCAATTGCACTATAAAAACTTCAAACATATGTACTGCTCTAATTAACATTACTGCCATACTTGTATATAACAAACGTTCAAAACCAATGAAAACCAAAAGGTCATGTAATCTTATGCACTTCCATAAAAATTAAATTTGTATGTACATACAAGTTCTGATCAGGCATTTAATTATTTCTCCATAGCCTATGTTAATGTAAATGAGATATATTAACTTGTGGCACAAAATACTTTCCATGCACAACAAAAGTCCAAGTAAAAGAACAGCTGTCCTTCATCTCCAAGTAAAATATTGCATGCATCGGCAGAATTTTTTTAAAATCCAAAACTAAAATTCTGCGCAGGATCATCCAAAGAACTTTCATTCTAAGGGTTTCAATATGATTCTATATTAATCATTCATGAAAACTTTGACATTTTTGATAGTTTCTGAGACAAATTTTGAATATTCATGCAATAATATTGTGTTTTCCATGTAATATGCCAAAATATGTCACAAGGTTTGCAGGCATAATGCACTACCCAGAGGGGAGTTCAGCTTTGCTGTTGCAGCCATCTTTGATTTCTGATCAAAGCAAGATAACAACATTTGTAAGGAACCATACAGCAAATTTTCTTGCCATGTTTGGTTTATATTTCACTTATATTTGTAGAGTGATTTTGGATAAAGGAGCATTCTCAAACATTTTTCATTGGGTATCATGTTAAACTAAGACCTGCAGTCGAAGTCATCATGGATTTTTAATTGGAACAAAAATTGTAAAGATTTGCAATGGACTATATAAAGAATTTTGAAATACAAGTTGGCTGGTGTATGTAAATCAAATTTGGGGGCCTGGGTGGCCAAGTGGTCTAGATTGTTGATTTAAACTTTCATGTAGAGATCACTGTAGCCTATCACCTAAATGGCCTGACTTTGTACCATACAAAACCAGGTTGTGTTGAACTGGTGCAAAAATGACATGGTTTGTCAGCAACTGCCCAATATGTTGTTGGTTCTCTTCAGATACTCCAGCTTCCTCCACCAGTAAAAACTTACTGCTGCAATATGACTTATATATTGTTGAAAGTGGCATAAACCTTAATCAAACAAACAAATCAAGTAGATTTGTAGTGTTCTCAGAACAAGACATTAAAACTTTTTCCTCATTGTATCATTATAAATGGTGAACCATAAACTTTGTCTTTTAGCTAAACTATCCAATACAATTGTTGGGTTTAAACAAGACATACTGGGAGCAGAACTCACAAAAGAGATTCTACCCCTGGATTTTCTGCCCTTGGAAAGAGCTGAGATTAATTTCCTTCCATGTAATGATAAGATATGTGGTAAATATCAGATAGCCAGCACTCGAACCATGGGAAAAAATGAGGGAATTTAAATATATGCATATCCACATATTATTAAATGTACATGTAAAGTTTCATTGAAATCCAAAGAAAAATTTAACAATGTGCTTACTAGGAATGGACAGACAGCAGGGTGAATCCTATATCCTTCAAAGCCTAACATAATATTTGTTTGCTGTCCACCTACTCATGATATCAAAATGTGGAATGGTTGGTAGGGACAATCAAAGTACACCATAATCACTAAATCAATGAGGAATTAATATTATTAATAAAATAAAATAAAATAAAATTTTGTGTAAAAAACCAATAATTTTTTTTGGTAAGGACCATTTAGATAGGTCGGTAATCAAATGGCAATCAAACATATTTTAGTTCAGGACCAAGAGGGAAACATCCAAAGACTGTTTATGAGAGTTGTTTAACCTGACATTGCAGTCAGACAAAAAGATTTTTCCATAAGATCCACTAAGTTCAGCTGTGGCTGACATCTTAGTTGGTCAGAGGGGATGCAATATACAATTCTAATAATGAAACATTTCAGAACCATACTATCAAAGTATTGTTCCAATTGGTTCAGCAATGTTCACAAGAAGAGTTTGACAGATTTTCCGGATTGACAAAGGACTATTAATGAGTGATTGTTTATGAACCTTACTTTGTACTTGACAACACTGAGCTAGATTTTTAACATGCATGCTTGCTCATGAAACTGATAGTCCGCAGGAGATGCAGGAAGACATGCCACTTAACCTAGACATTTTATTCAGAATTTGGGCCAACCAGACTTTGCAGTTTATCCTTTATGCTGCATGCCTAGCAGCTAGAGATGCAGCAAATACCAGTTTCAATGTCTTTTGTTAGACAATGCTAATTAGACCTGGCAACAGGAATCAAACCAACGATCTTCTGCACACAGGAAAGCAACCTAACCCCTTTAGGAATTTTGGTTCTGATGATTTTTTTTCTATTTTCTATGCATCTCAAAAACATTACTGGAACCAAAATGGCTAAAGAATTAAGGCATATAAAAAATCACTGGAACCGAAATCCCTATAGGAATTAGAGATCACTCTAACCAAGGGAGGTCCAAACATGTTAAATGAACAAATGTCTGAGTGTTACCACAATTATCCTCCTTAAAAACATCAATTCATAAAACAAACAGTTATATTGCCTTTATTAAATGCTTACCATGAAGGTATTGCAATAAAACATGAAACGCGGGAGCAAGCTCTTCAGGCACAGAAGCAATTCCGTCTAGTGCAGCCTTCTTAATGATTTCAGTTTTAAAAAGTTGTTCGAAACACATGGTTATGTGGTCAAATGTTTCTGCGTAATCCTGGCTTTTGTAAATTTCCTTGTTGAAATTTTCGAGAACGATACAACTTTGACTGAAAGGAACAGGTGTAACTGCGTTACAAACTTCTATTACAAGGTTGACATATGATTTAACATTGTCCTGATTACTCAGATCATGAAATATATTTTTCAAAACCTTTTCTTCCCGAGAACCAATTGATTTCCTTAACGTTTTGATTCCAACGTTAAAACTGTCGTCAGTACTCGTGGACGTCATTTTCGTTCATAATAACCGGTCTCGTTAAAAAAATTGTAACAAAAAATTGTTCCGCCATGAATATTTCACAGAAAATTTGTTCCGGTGGAATTTATCATCAATACAAAAGGTTTTTTGAGCAAATTTTACAGTGATTATGGCCACTGCTGTAAAATTACTTCCAGAATAAGTTACTTCTCAAAGGTATTTTATAGGTTTCAGAAAAACCTAACAAATCTTCACATGCGATTTACTTTATGCCAAAAGTATTTGTTAAAATTTTTGCCAATAAATTTTGATTAAATGTTTTTTAAGTTATGCCTGTTTTTTGTTCCCAGGTTATGCTGTGAAATTTTCAAACAGAAATATTCGGCCAACAATTATGATCAATTATTAGAAAGCAATTTTTTATCTATATTTTTTAAAACTATTTCACTTGAAATTAAATGAGATATCAGAAAATAAAGACGATTTCACCTTGATTTCCTTCCTGAAAATGTTTTGGGAGCTTGTAAAAACTCTAGCACCAAACAAAATCACTAACTGCTTTACAAGCACACCTTTTGCAACCATTCTATAATAATATGGAGTTTTATGATCTTGAAATGGAATGGACACGCAACATTATTTATGGATTTCTTTCAGAATTTTGGGTTAAAAGTGAGATGAAATAGTTTTAGTAGTAAATTTGTTAGGTTTATAAATATGTATAATACTAAAATTATTTGGAATTTACGCCACTGAGAATTTATTTAACTCAAATCAACTAAATTGTTTGTTGTTCTACCCAGTAATTTTACTCTTAGTAAATGTTTTTTAATCACCCATATAGGTGGATACCAGAAATTTTATACAAGCGGAACTTTTCAAATTTGATTAAATAAGTTCTATTGGAATTATTCTCACAAAAAATACTTTCCAAGATAATACCGGTTCTCATGCTTGCTTCATATGAAATGCGACGCTTGGCTATTTGAACACTATATAATTAAAACGTCGTCAGCGGTGAAGAATCAAGACATTAGACGGGTCAAACTCAAGGAAAAGATCAAGACAGAACACAACACATATAGACCATACCTATCGAAAACATATACTAAATGCTCAAAATGCAGGCTTAACTGACATTGGGTCAATCAGAAACAAACATGAAACAACCAATAGTCGCCATAATTTTCCCCAATATTTCCTGTCAAATATTATTCCATTTGACCAAGTGCAGTGGTTTCAGGGATTTTTTTTTTGTGTATCCAGAATCCTCAATGACCGCCATACTGTTTGTCTAATCAAGATCAAATAGGGACAATGTTTAACTAAAGAGCTAATCACTGAATCTGAATGGCGCTGATGTTTTTGTCCAAAGAAAAAAAAATTATAAAGGAAATTTCATTGATGCTTCCTGTCATGTTTGATTCCTTTTGTCCTTGTGGTATCAGAGGAGGAAACTTTTTTAATATCAGTCAATCAAAAACCAATTGCTTGTGTCAGCCAGGTTTGTAATCCAACCGAGTGGTAATGAGGAAACTATGTAAAGGGCTTTCCATGCAGAGATCCTTTCTCTCGAGTTTGGTTCCATCTGGCCTATATAGTGGTTTCAAAGGAGAAGATAAAAATGTAAAATATGTGACTGACGGATAACGGACCACGGACGTCCAAGTGATGACAAAAGCTAACACATATCAATAAGCAATGCTAACCCTATTGCAAAACTCAATATTGTTTAACAAAAAGTCGAGCAAGAGAGCTATTTGTTTTCCTGTTTTCTGCTACTAAAACATACATTAATCAAAATAATCAAGGACGACGTTCAACGCAAATTTAAAGTAGACACAATAAACAAAAGTACACTTGGTGATAATTAATTACAAACGCATGTACATCGTGTATATTCATATATTTTGGGATTTTGAATAGAAGAAAAGTTACTGTTGACATTTTTTAAAGTATAAACCTTTTATGGGTGAGAAATTCATTTAATTGATCTCACCTAAAGCATTCAGTTGTATATCAGCAGATTAACTCCATGTCTGACCATTTGTTTTAGATTAATGGGAAAGTTGCAAAAAAATCAACTGCCTGTGTCCATCATATTACTGATTACATACATTACAATGTCCATCATTATACTGTGTACACACTTACCATGGCCTTTATTTATAAAAAAATTCTCGTGTGGGTTGTATTCGTATCAGTGCGTTTGTAAAACACATCAGTTGGTACTTCACGTGACTCTGCTTAAATAATTAGTAGAAGCATTAAGGTCATTTTGCTCCTAAAAGCCACAAGTATGTAATCAAAAGTTTTCAAATTCAGGAAGTAGAATGAAATCATTTGACAGAAAACAATTTCTTTTACCATATATTCGCACTCTTCTAATTTAATTTTTGACCATTTTTCAGAAAGATAGATATACTTTGTCCAAAAATGGACCTTGATGTCCCTTTGGGTTTGAGTGTGATTCATATTTTACAACTGTTTTTCAAGCTAAGCAAGCTCCAGTTTTGGTTTCAATTTTATTTGATTCAACATTTTTTTTTCATTTTATAAATATAGTTAAAAATGTTAAATTTATAAAACTGGTACTTGATTTGTTTCAGATTTCCATGACTTTGGACTTCGTTGCATTCAGATTTTGATCAACATTTACACGGTTATGCTTCAACTCATTTTAGTACCTTGTTGAGCAAAGTTTGTACTGCCAAGGTTTTTTCGGGGTTTACATTTGGATTTTGTTGAATTCAAGATTTCATATTTTTAATTGGAAAGAGAAGAAGTTTACCTGTATCTGTCATTCCATTCCTGCTTGCTGATATTTGTAGTCTAGCCTTGAATTGATTG
Source organism: Geukensia granosissima (assembly GCA_032357055.1). NCBI lineage: Eukaryota > Metazoa > Mollusca > Bivalvia > Mytilida > Mytilidae > Geukensia > Geukensia granosissima. The sequence continues at coordinate 3,269 of JAULBM010066380.1, read as the reverse complement.
TAATACATTTTGAGACCCATTTTAAGATTCATTGGACAACCTGTTATAGGAGGGTTGAGCTCCAGGGTGTCACTAGTGATCAAAAGTTCAGCAATTTCGTTTCTTGATTTGAAGCTTTATACCTCATGCTCGAAAATGGGGGACTCAAAGACTTCATTCAATTTTTCATGATTTGGCTTTTCATTTCGATTTGTTTGGATTTGAGTGCTTCTTTTGCTACCGGTATGTTTGGGTCTAAGACTTCTAGGTTTGATTGTTATGCTACTAATGAGAAGTTACTTCTTGAAATGTACATGTAAATTTTCCATATTAATGTAACATTGGTAATTTTGTATTTTGTTTTAAACAGAATGCTTGATTCATTTCTTGATGTAGCTGTGTCACTTCCTAAGTTTGTTGTTTTGTTTTAAGGGGCTACTGTCATATTAACTTTGAATTCTAGCATTAGATTTAATTTCTGTGGTCTATCATCTACATATATTTTAATTGTCTTGGCAAAATATAGATCAGAATCCTTGTTTGTTGACAAATTTAAAAAAAAAATTCCAATTACAAATGAATCCTAAATATTGTTTGGATTTGAGTACTTCTTTCACCATGTTTGGATCTCTGACTTCCTATGCTTTGGTTCTAATGCTACTGGTGAGATTCAAGGTAACTCCTTGACATAAACATATTGCATATAAAAAAAATTAAATTCACCATTTTTATTCAACTTTGTTAATCCTGTACATTAAATCATGGAGTCAATGTCTCTGCTGTTGGACCCTTGGAACAATCAGGTACTCATCATTCCAGTTGTCAGACTTGTATCAAATAATGTTAAATAGAAATTTGCTGCATTTGTTTAAAATCTAAAGCACTGATATTAGGGAAAGTATTCAATACATATTACACCAAGTTGTTTGAATTGGAGTACTTCTTTTTACTCTGTTAGGATCTCAGGCTTCCTAAGCTTAAGTTCCAATACTTCTGATGAGAGGTTACTCATTGAATTGTACAAATAGCACATCAGGGGCTGATCCAGGGGACCCAAGGGTGGCTGCCTCCCCTTTTTAAAATGCAACTAGAGGCTCAGGAGGCTGAGCCTGTATCTTTCACCTGACATTTGGCCAAGCAGTTTCAGAGATTTTTATTGCATCAGACAATCAGATACAAGAATCATTCCTGGCAGCCATATTTAGTTTCCAATCAAGACATGATGAGGAACTTAATAAAGGACCTTTCACAGAGGCTCCATACCAAATATTAACCTATTGTCCGAGTGGTTTCAGAGGAGAAGATTTATAATGTATCAGCCAATCAGAAATTAGAATCCTCCATGGTGGCCACTGTTAGTTTCTGATAAGGACAAAATGAAGAAACTTCATAAAGGAACTTTCACAGATGCTCCATATAAAATATTAATCCATTTGGCCAAGCAATTTTAGAGGAAAAGGTTTTTAATGTATCAGCCAATCAGAAACAAGAATCGTCCATGGTGGCCATGTTTTTTGTCCGATTGGGACAAAATGAGGAAACTTTATAAAGAACTTCCCATAGATGCTCCATATCAAATATTAATCCATTTGGCAAAGCTGTTTCATAAGAAGAAGGTTTTTAATGTATCATATATAAAAATAGGAGATGTGGCATGATTGTCCATGAGACAGCCACCCACCAAGTGACAGTAGAATTTTAACTTCTACAGGTCCCATTGTGGCCTTCAACAATGAACCAGAGTCCATACCATAACAGAGACTATCAGTTGATTGCACCATAAAAACAAAGCAAATTTACAAAGTTGAAAAAATTAACATTACACCCAATGGGGAAATTTTTTAATTCAAGTTAAAATGAATTTTTAGCCACAGCTTCAGCTGCGGCAAAATTTTAGAATTCCAATAATATATAATATGATATATTTCACTGTAAAACTTTTGGTACAGCTTCACTTTTGTTGTGGCAAAATTCGTTTGGTGTACATTAGTACACTAGTTATTATAAGAGAAATATATTACATTTGAAATTTAGGTCACTGAGCGTTTTTTTTATATTTTCCACGATAAAAATATATACGAATTAAAATTACAGATATATACGAATAAAAATTTCGAGTAATGGCTGAATTTATTGATGAAAAAAGTATGGAACGTAATTTTAAACATTGCTTATTACTTTTTGGTAGTGTGCTTTACTTTTCTTAAACTTACCAAAATTATAACTAACATATAATTATACGTTTGATTCATTATAAAGAAAAAATGACAACTGGAACTCACCGATACTTATTCTATTCCATGACGGATATTTCAATGAATATGGATCTACAAAATATATAGATGTTTTAAATTGAAGAAATCGACAAATTTTAAAAATTTTATACATAAATATTCACTAACATATGAGAAAAATTTCGCTTATTGCTAAGAGAAATATTAACGATTTGTACCTTCCCTAGACTGTGTACCAAAGAAGTTATGCATTTTTCCATACTTTTATTGTCGTGGCATGTTTGAGACATAATTGAAAGGGTTTATTTACAATTTTGCAAAAGAATTCTACATGTGAGATCCAGTACACCAAATTTTGTGATATATGGGGAGTTAGGAAGGTTTCCACTGGAAATTAAAATTATATTGAGAATGTTATTTTGGAGTAGAATGATTAAAAATACAAACAAACTTAGTAGTTAACTGTATAATCTTATACTGAAATTACATAGTGATGATATATGTACATTTAAATTGATATTTTTTGTTAAGTCTATTTTTGATGACTCAGGAATGGGCTATATATTTTCTAGCCAATATATAGATTTTTATTTATATAAACCTGTTATCAAAGAAACACTTCAGGACCAATTTATTCAGAAATGGTACAGTAGTATTGATATTTCTTCTCGTGGTCAATATTATAAAAATCAATTTGGAATTGAAAATTATTTACTTCGTCTTCCAGAGACAAATAGACTTTGGCTATCAAAATTGAGAACGTGCAATCTTAAAATTCCAGTAGAAACAGGTAGATGGTATAACATCCCTAAAACTGAACGTAAATGTACTTTATGTGATGAAGGCATTGGCGATGATTGATTGATTGATTGTTGTTTAACGTCCAGTGGCAAATATTTCATGCATATTCAGGACGGAAACAAGTTGACAAACAATAAATCAGTATGTAGACTGTAACAAAGGGATCCGGCGCTAAGGGCATACCTGTCAACCCTTGATGGTCAAAAACCAGGTCATGACCTGCATTGAACTTTAAAAAAACAGGTCATAACGCGT
>JAULBM010066347.1:0-10175 GCA_032357055.1 Geukensia granosissima | reverse complement strand
ACCCTACATCTTCTCCTCTGATATTAAAGGTTATGACTCGTATTTATGCCTCGATGTTGTCATTTTGTAACACTATGAACTAAATTTAAATTTATTTTGAGCTGGCTAACTATTCGTATTTATGTTGTCGCTAAAATAATACAAACAAAGGGGATATAAGCCATTTGCTGCAGAATTTCTTCAATAAAGATCCATAACTTTTCAAAAATCAGAAAATTTCACGACAATTTCTTTTTCATAAAAAACGTTAATAGAATTCAAGGATCTTAGGTGTTTTTAATGCCTATTATTTTCAGTCTTGGTTGCTGGAAACCCTTTTTATTAATGTGACAACTATTTTTTTCACGAAACCTTTCCGATTTTATTCGATTTGTTATAAGACATGTGTTAAATAGCAATGCCAGATTTCAAACGTGACTAAAGAGACAAGACAAATTGAAAAAAAACAAGCTAAAAGATTAAAAGATGAATTCATTAGTTAGAACGTAGTATTTTATTGTATAATGTAAAATAATAACTAAATATTTACTTGCTTCTCACTTACCTTTTAATAGATAAAGATTTTATGTCTAGGATACGACCTAAGAACAGATTTCATTACTGGACTTGTATCAGATTCGTACCATGGACCAAACAGACCACCAACGAATATGGACTGGACCATCTTAATTATCTTGTTCATGTACAGAAAAACGGGTATGTTTCCTTTGATTTTATATTAACAATAAAGCATGTATACAAATTAATTAATTCGCTTCTGATGCCACTTCTCGTCTTATGATCAACTATTGTGTATTTTTTGGGGGTGGAAACTCTAGACTCATTAAAACATTTTAACACGTTTTTATAAATCTTAAATGGAATTTATAAATCCCAAGTAATCAGAATTTTTGTGCGAAAATTTTAAATGCCAACCCAATAAGAAATTAAAGTAACTTTTTATATTCTAACTACTTGGATTATATCCATTTGAAAGCTTTGGTGTTTTGTTGACTGTTCTTTTTTCTTTCGTTATCCTTTCGAGTACACCTTAAGTATGAAAATGAAAAGATATTGGGTAAATGTCAGAGATACTACACTCCAACAATGAAATAAACAAAGTAAATTTTCAAATCTAGAGTTTTCACAAGACCTTCAACAAGGGTGGAGTACCACACCATGTGAACAGCTTTAAATGCTCCAAATAAAAATCGTGTTTACATACGTAAAATAATACTACTCTTATTTTTTTATTATTATGAAAATGTATATGTATTACACACCATTCAACATGAAGACAAACCTTTGACCACAATGACTGACTGGGAACAGGCACATGAGCCATGTGGTGATGTTAAACTAGTTTAAACTCGTGTTGAGCTACTTGATGTTTTATCATCATAACTCTTACTGTGATCTTGCTTTCAGTAATTGCGAGCATTCATTATAGAGGTGTCATCTTTTTGCAAGTATTTTTAATTTAGTATATTTAATGTAATCCAGTTATTCTCTAAGTGAATTCGGTGAATTAATGTTTGATTTTAATTTTTGGTCTGTTACTGCTTTTGTTTTCTTTGATTTTTTCCTTTTTACCTTTCGTTGGGTACAAGTTGGAATCCAACTAAACTAGTTTAACCCTACCACATGTCTCAGTGGAAAAGGTTAAGAGCAAACACAATGTACATGTATCTGATAAAACAATTACGTGAAGTAACATTACAAAGGCTTACAAAACTGCTAAAGAAGGAGATAGTTTTCATGAATAATACATTTTACAACTAATAATACACACACTAAACTAAAAGATACTGTAAAAATTCCAACGGGTAAAAACTAAGATCTGATTATCATCCAATAACGTCTAGATTTGAAAAAAAGAATTTGAACAAGACCTTCCGGTGAAAACGGAACATTGCCCGATCATTCAGCTTTATTTTCCGCTTTACAGCTGTTATAGCTTAAATAATAGGTTATTCAAAACTTGGTCACGTAATTTGTGACAGTCATAGTCTCTGAGGACATTCGCAACCCAGTACCCTGAATTTTCACATTGGCATGATTTATTACATAAATGCATATAATCTATTAAAAATTATTGTAATTTCTAAGGCTCTTCCTGCCGATGCAAAGGTAACCATTAGCTTACTTTGACTCCTATTTAGATGTTTTGGTTCTGATTGTTGTGCTTAATAAGTGTCGATGTATTTTAACTGGATGTCCAACAGCACTGCTGACGAGTTGTATATCAACGAAAGGGCCATACAGTTTATCAAAATGGCATTGGTATTTTGTAATACATTTATTGGATATTGTATGTTTGTCAGCATCCACGAAATATTCATGTCACAAATGACAAGGTTTTATCACAGAGACTGAATAACTACCGGTCTTCAAAACGAGCAATACGACGATGCAGCAGATGCAAACTGAGTTAATGAGCTCTTCACTGGCCACCTTGCTATTATGGGGTCAGGGTTCTTCAATCTTTTTCCGAGTAGAATTTGTGCTCCATTGTTTGTCTTTATTAGCGTTTCTTTTAGCCATTGTCTGACCTGTGACTCAAAGATTAAGATTACTCCTAAAGTGTCTTTTTTATATTATTAAGTATATTTCCATATTTTGAAATTTTAAAAATTTTATCAATATTCCTTCAGATGCTGGTCGTTTGTTGGTAATTTGAAAATGAGTGGTCAGAAAATTTCCTGCTGTCAAGATGTAAGTTGTAATAAATAGTTCAATAAATGAAGACCTCTCATGATTTCTATTCGTAATGATTATATGTTTACACATTCGTCTTGACGTTTTTTGTTACCATTGTGAACAGAACATGTAAAAATGTTTCACTGAACATGGCTTAAATTTACATAAGATATGTAATTCGGTTATAATCGACATTAAATATCTTAAACTGTGTTGTGAGAAAAATAATGTAATCGGACGTATAGTCTGACTTGCCCATGACCACAAAATCCAGTAAAAGACAGTGTTAAATCACTTCCAGTGTATTAGGTTCATAAAATTTTAAACTATTTTTTAAACTATTTAAAAATTAAAACTAATTGCAACTATTGTCTCTATCAAATGCGAGATTATAAATTTGACGCTTATATTATCTCGCATGTAGAAAATAATAATCAGCTGTTAAAAATATCAAATATATAAAACAAAACATTCAAAGAGGAAGCAAAAGAAAACAAAGGGCATAAATTTATAACGAGGCTAACATCTTTGCTCAGCTGGCACTGGTGTAATAATTTCATAAGAACAACTTTAATCAACTCTTGATGTCAATACAGAACCTAATAAGTAAGCGACATAAAACCTAATGGTAACACACACGGGGACAGGTCGACAGACACTGTAATCTCGAGAGCACCAACAAGACGGAACATTAAACAAAAGTGTACATTAGAAACTAAAAGCAGAAATCCAGTTATGAATATTGCGAACACATCCTCCAAAAAACGGGGTGAACTCGGGTGATCCGTAATATAAGGCTTAGCTATTGTAACCTCTTAAAAATCCAACCGCATTGTCCATTTACCAATCCGGTTTTAGTCAATTCAGGGTACAATGAAAGTTGAAAGGAATTTCATCCTCCAGCCAGAGTGTTTTTGGTTTTCTCAGCTTTACAGGAAGATGTCCGTCTTAAGAATGCGAATTTCTGTCTCATGGAATCCGGAATTCGGTAGTAGTAAGGACCATATTTTAGAGAGAAAAAATTAATTGTAGGTTTTGATAGGATACTCATTTAGACAGGACAAATGTCAGCTTGCAGTTTTAAATCAACGAAATTGCCGTACAGTGCATCAAATTGATAAAGGTGTTTTGTGATACTTTGACTACGTAATACTTAATAATAAGATGATACTAATGTGATCAAAGACTCATTTTGAACTTGTTATATTAGATCTACTGTAATTTTAAAATCTTAAATGTTGAACATTCTGATTTTAGTCGACCTGTTTACATGAACTTGGACATGCCCTTGGGTTACACCATGAACAGAAAAGTCCGATTCATGACGACTATCTGAGAATAAACCAAAACAACATTGAACCAGGTACATTAAGTTAAATCAACCTTTAATATTTAATAAGCTTAACAACTGAAAATTCAAATTTTCTATATCAAAGTTAGGAACTGTAGTTTTTGTTTAACTGGAGATGACTGTAATGTTCATCTATAGAACGTTATTCGGGACTTTTACTTAATTTTGTTATAGCTTTTACTCAACTTCTGTAACAGAATCACACCTTATCTCACTACGTCTATACGATGATACCTTATATTCGCCAGTCAGAAGACAAGCAAGATCATGAATAGGCGGAGAATAAAGGAAATAAATAACAGCCAACAAAAGCAACAAAGAAACAAAATATTTACAAGAACCCCCAAACTTAGTGGAGAGTTCCGGTGATCCTATATTAGGGATTGGTGGGTCTTGCTCCACTGTAGCTACTTGTCTTGTTAGTCGTAGTCATAGGAATTCGAAGATACCAAAGGGGCAGACAGCTATCGTTAATTCGGAAGACAGACAAGACCATGGCCAAAAAATATTACGAAAGACAAACATAGAACACACGACACTTCACTGAAAACTAAAGTTTGAGTAACACAAACCCTATAAAAATCAGGGTGAATTTAGGTGCTCCGGAAAGGTAAGCAACTCCTGCTTCACTAGTGGCACCCATGGTGCTACTCAGTAGTCAAAGCCGGTATATAGTCACAATCGATGTTAGCCATATCAAGTAGTTATTAATATTTAGATATCTGTTATAAATTTGACAATAACGGAATATTGTGACTACAATAAAAGAATTCGTTGTAATTTGTCAGATGGATATTTCGTGTTTGATAATCGAGTCATGGTAATAAGATTTTTGACGTGATGACTGAAATTTATCCTCTGGAAATCCTTATGTATATAGATATTGGATATGTGGTATGATGGTCAACGATAAAGTCATCCAAAATGTATTGATACCAAATAGTCTAACATTTACAAGTTACCTTCAGACCGTTAACAATGGACAGACATGACCACCGTAAAGCAAGCGGTTAAAGTTACGAAAAAATGTATATCAAAAATTTTGAGACAATTCAAATTAAACTATAATCAACCAACGATGTAAAACGAATATCATTGGAAAACAAATATTAATAAGATATTGAAGTTTTAATTTGTAGATTGACATGGAAGTCAATCGTGGTACAATATCTCAATTTTTCAACAACAAAAAACTAGAATATGTGCAATTGCAAGCAATAGCCAAGTCAGACGAAGGTTTCCCTTGCCACTCCAATTACAATCTTAAAGAATTGTTCATATCAGAGGTGTCCTCATCTGTGAGAGAATGCACGAAATTTGTAAAAATCTGGAAAAATCAGTCAATCGTGACTTCGGTTTTCATGGCAACGGATCTTCAAAAAAAATTGTTTGGATCATAAACATCTTTAACCATGCATTTTTTAAATCTGGAAAATTCCCTCAAAATCAGTCAAGGGTAACATTCGGTTTCCGTGGCAACCGGTCTTAAAAAACATAATAGAATATCAGAGACATCTTTACATGGGCAAATATCTCTAAATCTCTAAAAAATCTGGAAAAATCAGTCAATCGTGACTTCGGTTTCCATGGCAACGGATCTTCAAAAAAATGTTTGGATCATAAACATCTTTAAAGATGCATTATTTTAAATCTGGAAAATTCCGTCAAAATCAGTCAAGGGTGACATTTGGTTTCCATGGCTTCGGATCTTCCAAAAAATTATTTCGATCATCTATATATATGCAAAAATTCAAAATATCAGGAAAAATACGTCAAAATCAGTCAAGCGTGACATTTAGTTTCCATGGCAACCAAACTTAAAAAGATAATAAGATGATAGACACCTTTATATGTAAAGTAATGTTCTAAATCTGCAAGAATCCATTTAAATCAATTTGCTGGTAACCATGGTAACCGAAATTCTGAAATACATTTGACAACTCCAAGAGTCTTTTTGTTCCTCTTTCATGTTAGGCTGGAAAGGTCTACACTCATTTATTCCTAAATAAATGAAAAGTGATATTCAGGTTTCCATGGAAACCAGAAGTTTGAGATAAAAAAATCCAAAATTTCCAAAATTTTAATGATTACACTACCAAGATGCTATCCAAAAGATTTGGTAGGAAATTCCCAAAACATATGTCGACAATGGCACAAAATACAAAATTCAAACAAAATTCTTCATAGTTTCTATGACAACTGGTCACGTGACTTCTGGTGCCCATGGAAAGAATATTTTTACATGGTCTACCATTAAGACACGTTATACCGAAATTCGTTAGAAACTATCCCTGTACAAGGCAATTGAAATTGTGTTCACTGAAGCGTAACTTTCAAGTTTCCATGGAAACTACCAATTTCCATGTGACTTTAACCTTATTTTTACTAGTACTCTTGGGGTCCCTTCTTATGGTAAAGTTTCAACTGGAACCATGGAGAGGTCTCAGAAAAAAGCTTTGAACAAAAATGGGAATAATAATAATAATAATAATAATAATAATAATAACAAAGAAATGTAGAAAAGCAATAAGTCTCCCTTGTGGTGACTTAACTATTTTGGATAGAAACTGTAACCAGCAGTCAAAATCCAAGATCTTCAAATCAGACAGCAATATCGATATTGCCTATTGACACCTTTTTGAAATTTCTGCATTTGATTCACAATTTCTATGTATTTTTGCATTACACCTATGAAGTGTTTGACTCTTGCTTAACATGGAATTGTTTTTGCCAGTTGAGCAACACATGTACAAGGTTTGCAAGAGCATTTGGTTGGTTGTTATGTTGTGTAATATCCAAAGTATTGTTTGTCCTGCCAATAAATTTATATTCTCAGTCTTTGTTCACAGAATGATGAAAAATTATACAAACTTGCTGATTATCTTTTGGGATAAATGTGTTTTCTAGTCTCTGGTTTAAACATTTCTTTGTTCTTATATGGATTTAAGCCGTTAGTTTTTAAAATACAATCGTTGCCTTCGATTTCAATGAAACGGTTCTAATCTATGTAAAAAATCGTAGCACTTATTGACAATCTTGTATAGAAAGCCATAAAGTCTACTATAAAAAAAACTAATATTTGTAATATCATTTGACGTCTGTCATCTATGAAAGTCACTCAAAATGATTTGATTTGTATCATCTTTGTCGGTATTTGTTTCTGGTGTATTATGTAGAATTTAAAAGCTCGCATAATAGAGTTATAGGAGAATGTCACAACGTACGGTTTTCATCACTTTACCATATAATATATACTTTTCTCATGTATTGTTATTTAAACGTGCATATGAAAGAAACAAATAAAAAAATGAAATTAGTTATTTACTGAAATGGACGATTATAATTTATTCTTTATTAATATATCGTCGTTATTTTCCCATAATTCTCCTTGAACCTGGTAGAAAACTATGACGTCTACAGCAAAAACATTTTTGTCGATTCGCTCTTTAAATAGACTGTATATGAGTGATAACTAAGCCGGGCCATTTAAAGATGATAGTAATAAAAAACTCAGGTGCTTCGAAAGCGCAACATTATACGACCGGAGCCCGTTGAAATGAGAAAATTTAACAAATGAACAATATAACCATGAATTAACAATGCGGACCCCACAAAAAACGGAGATCGTGGAACTCATGTATGGTCTCGAAAGATGGTGGCAGTTCCTCTCACGCCGCATTCAAATTGTTCGTTTTCCAATCCAGTATTAATCATTTACGCATTTAAGGAAAAGTGAAAGGTTTCATAGAATTACTATAGAAAAGGGAGATGTGGTATGATTGTCCATGAGACAGCCACCCGAAACGTGTAAATCTCAAACTTCTTCTACAGGTTGCCTTAAGGCCTTCAATAATGGATACATGTCCGCATCCTACGACACACTGCAAAGAGACTCAAAAGCTACAATGTGATGATATTCAAATAAAACAAATACCGACCAAATAAGTAAACAATTTAAGTTATGGTGAAACATAAAAACAACGACATCCACTTGATTAGACTTTCGTGGCTTGTGACAGGAACATAAAGTATTTGGCGGCGTTTAACATGTTTGCGAGTTCTCAACCCTCCTAATAAGCCCAGACAGTGGTGTGACAACACAAAACAAACACCAAAGATTTTTCCCGGGTGCGCATATATCCCCATCCTAACTGCAGGTCCCAGTGGAACAACATGCAACCAAAATATAAAATACTTCAACCTTCCACCAGGAACCGTTCAAATGAAGGCATTCATTTGCTGACGTTTAAAACCACCCAACCATCACCCTGTGGTGAAACAACGAGCGAAAAAGACAGACAATGATTCGTTTCGCCATTTAACATTTTCACTTGTTGGCACTTGTACTGTCACGTGATATTGCAACACTATAATGCTACTGCATATTAAATCAGACTACTTACGAGGTGCCATCATATTTTTTCTTGACTACAGACGACCCTACGGTGATAGACCGACATTTGTAATTTCGGGGGTGGCCTTGAAGCAATTGTGGTGCTGGCGATGAATTATAACATTTTGTGTCACCTGTTTTGGATGACAGCCATCAACTTTAAGGACAACACGAGCACACATTGAAAACAGTAAAGGCCGGGGTCAAGTGTGATCACGTGAGTGGAAAGGTCAAGAAGAAATGATATACCTGATGAAGTCGAAATTGTAGATGCAATGTTAACAATTTATGGTACAAATACCATCAACTATACATAAATACATAGCTGCACATACGTTGATTTTGTATAATTTAAGTCCCCAATTGATTGGAATGATATTAAAGCTGCAGTATTGAGATCGCTTTCAAGTCAGATGTAAGAAATCAGGATTTGTGTCCCTTATTGGGACCAAAAAAATCTGAAAGCATATTGCATATGTACATGCATCTTCTCTAGCCAAGGGTTTCGCCTGCGGGGGGAGGGGATTAATGTTTGGACTGCTGGGCTAAAATCACGTCACAACTACCTGCTATATACAACAAATATTAACATCAAAGCAAATACTTGTAAACATCTGCGTCCGAAAACAACGAGAAAACGTGTCTCTAGACACAAGTAATACCATTAAAACGTGGCTCAACACACAAAGTTGTCTCGAGATAACTGAAGACACTTGTGTTCATTTGCTATGAGAGAAAGAGTTCTAGCCACAAACATAGAAAAAGAATCGGGCCATTATGTGCCTCTTGTTTTAGCCACTTAACCAAAATAAAAATTCCAAAACCTGCTGTGCATCTGCATTCAATATGTCACAAACGGCATTGACAGTATGAAGTACAATTATGTTAATGGTAAAGCTTTTAAAACTTTAAACTTTTTCTTTGTTAGTATTTCTAGATACACAAATTATCTGGTTATGAACAGTGAAAATATAACAAGGAAGTTGAAAAAAATGATTCATGAAGAAATTATAAATCGGACAGCATATTAGATTACATGTATTACAATCAACAGACACTGTATACCTGATATATGTTCAAAGCTGACGCCTCCATAGCTGGAACAGGCTGCTACTGAATACTGTCAATGTTTTGTGCAAACAGAAAGGGTGTCCTCTGTTAAACAGCCTCCCGGTTAATTATGCAGTAGATATGTTTCTTGAACTACATTGTACATATATGCATTAATTATTCTGCTCCTTGTGGGCGCTTCTGATTAAGCAATAAAGTATTTGTTGTTGTTGTTGTTATATATACGTTAATAAGCTTGCCAGAAAAGCGAACATATATTGACCCTACTTTTTAGCTCACCGGGCCTAAAAGGCCATGTGAGCTTTTCTCATCACTTTGCATCCGTCGTCGTCGTCGTCGGCGTAAACTTTTCACATTTTAATCAACTCCTCTGAAATGGCTTGGCCAATTTTAACCAAACTTTGGTGGAATGTTCCTATGATGGTCCTCTTTAAAATTTGTGTTCGGTTTTGCCGGGCACCATCCAATATGGCCGCCATGTCTCGACAAAGTTTTAACGTTGGACCCTATGGGAATTTTACATTTTCGTCAACTCCTCTGAAACTGCTGAGCCAGTTTTAACCAAACTTTAGTGGAATCTTCATTAGATGGTCCTCTTTAAAAATTGTGTTCGGTTTTGCCGGGCACCATCCAATATGGCCGCCATGGCTCGACATAGTTTAACATTGGACCCTATGGGAA
>JAULBM010066336.1:0-10175 GCA_032357055.1 Geukensia granosissima | reverse complement strand
GACAGCGGACAAAATTGCCTAAATCATTGTAGATGTTGATAAAAAAAAATAAAGAAAAGGAGCATCCCTTGTGTCCTCGTAGGAATTTGTCAAACAGAATCTATATTACATTTAATCTTAATATTCATAGACCTTCATATAAATTCGTCTGATGTTTATTCTGCGGTTTATTCTGCGGTTCGCTCAATTACAAAAAAAAAAACAACAACAAAAAAAAAACAAAAAAACACCAACTTAAAGGCCGCTTTTAGTGATTGATAAGTGGTGCTTTTTTCATTAAACACTTTAAATAGAGCAGACATCATATCATTTCAATATTTGCTGCGTTGAAACAAATAATTTTATAATAATATTTCAAAGGAAGAATATGGAATATATGCCAGAAAGATACGATATACATCTTACACATGTAAATAACAAATACAAAAAAGCCAAATGTAGCTGCGTGCAAAGGACTTTTCTGGATTTTCCTACATCAAACAGGATAGGGGGCAAAAAAAAAACAGAAATAATAATTATAATGTCACATTAGATTATTTGGTAATATTTGATGTATTTTCTTCCTTCGGTTAAACTTTATTTGACAAGGGTACGAAAAGAACGCAACTCGACGAAACTTGTTTATATACCACCACGGAAAGCACGGTGAAATTTACAAGCATTTGTATCGCCAATAGTGACCTACAGTTCAGTTTAAACATATTTTATTTGCTAATCAGAAGCAAAAGGGATTGGCCACAAGTTATACAACATTATTAAAGTCGCCTCCCAATATAAATATATATAACAACAGTTAAAGTGCATAATGGCGACATTATTTCTACATTTATATTTCATTACACTACTAGATGAGATAAAAATGAAAACAAAAATAAGAAAAAGCAAAATGTACATGAGGAAAATAACGTTTTTCGATTTGACTGGAGTAAGCTGGTAACATATAACATTATACTGTAGGTCACTATTGATGATACAAATACTTGTAAATTTCATCATGCTTTCCGTGATGGGATGTAAACAATTTTCGTCGAGTTGCGTTCTTTTCGTTACCCTAGTTAAACGAAATCTGAGGTACACAATAAATAACGAGTTCTATATAAACAAAAGTATTAAAACATATTTGCAATGAACATCTGTTATCGTGTAAGTATAAAGAATTTTTTTTTGATTTTATGACATCTACAAATTATTAAATAACCGATCCCATGTCGTGCGTCCGTCTCTAGGCCGTTCAAGTCTAATAAGAATTTACTCGAACCAAGAGTCGATAATATATAAACAAGTTATGCCAACCGAAATAGACACCATAATTTGAGAACCGAATTTGACATTGTTGACTTCAAAATATGGGTGCCTGGTTGAAATAAAGTGAGCTTATCGCCCGCAGCACAGGACTTTATGCAAGGTTTTATCAAGGATTTCGTAAGGTTTAAATTTTTGTTTCTTACTTGTTCTGTCTTTTCCGACTGTCAGTTTCGGATTTTTTGCATGAGCTCTCCTCGCTAAAAACGTAGGTAAAATGACTGATTGATTAAATGGTTGTGAACTTCCGGCGGCAAATATTTCATGCATATTCAGGACGAAATCATATTAATGATGAGTGATGATGAATGAACACTGTTTTATACAAGACGGACACGCTATGCCGGATTTTTAACGGGCTAGCTCGCGATAGGAAGAGTCCACAGGAAAGCATGCCACTTTACCCAGACACATTATTCTGACTCTGGGCCGACCAGTCTTTGTTTTTACTCCTTAATGATGCGTGCTTAGTGGAGAAGCAGCAAATAGCAATTTTAATGTCTTTGGTTTGAACTGGCCAGGGATCGATACCACGATCTTCGGCACTCAAGTCGAGCAAGCTAACCATTCTACCACCGAGGCGATTAGATGTAAATGGACATTGCAATGTAAGGGAAATACAAAACTCGAGAAACGTATTCTGTTGGTCAATATAAAGAATATCAATCAAGCACCATTTTTATTTATAAATGTAAATTTTGTTAATGTTGGTCGTTTTTCAAAAAACCGTCTTCGAATTTCTCCTTGGATCATTTTTTCATATCAAGAGAAATTACTGCTTCGAGTAGTTGTTTATACCACTAGATTTGGCTTTTCATTTCGGTCATTAACGGTTTTTTATAATGCTACTGATGAAAGGTAATTCCTTTAAACGCTTATGTAGCTCATCAAAATCCACGATACTTATGTAACATTGGTAAACTAGTATTATAAAAGTTTCGTTGAACCCTTAAGTTACTGGCTAAAATGCAGTTGGGTGTTTGACAAATGTACTACCTTTCTGTTCCAAGGCAACTTTTACCATTTCAAAAAAATTGAAGCTTGATTTCCTATTTACTTATCATTGATGATATGGTCACAAATACCATTAAGACAAGTTTGATATAATAAAAATCCTTTAAAGAGGATTGAGGCATGACTGAGGTAAAACATATTCTGTATGTGTCAAAGGCAAGGGAACGGGATAAAATAAATAAAACTGCTAGTAGGAGTAATTACATACTGTTTAGTAAATAAGAACGCAGTTCCAAAATTCGACTGGGCACTGATCTCCATACCAAACATAAGGAAAGGAAAAATAGCAGAGCATATCTTACTTCTTTCGCGGGGACATATTAATAAAACATTTAGATTTGGACGAACCAATAATTACAGATATATATAAAAGAACATAATCAAGAAATAAATTTCAGCTGATAAACTGAATATCCCTTGAAGTCTAAAAAATTTGAAAACAATATACAAAATCGAAATCATCTGCTTTTGAGCCGCTGTTGACAGTTTTTTGCGTTTTTTATTACCACAAGAACACTCTTATCGATGATTCTCCTCAGCCAAACTTAAAAATTTTTGATAAAAACTAACAAGTTCTTTCCAACAACATCATCTTTTGATATCTTTTTATTTTCTGTTACCGTAATTGTATATCTATATTTTCTAAAATTACGCAACCGTTTCTTGAATATTAATGTTTTTTTAAAAATCACGGCAATATTGCAAAACCAATTCAAATGTCGAAGGCAGAAGACCACAAATAATCGCGTTTAATGTTACAGAAATAGAAAGAGAAATACGACGACGTATTTCAAGTTCAATAAGAATTATCAATAAACAAAATACACAAAAATTTGCATTTTCCTGAATAATTATATTTGTGAGCTACAAAGTAAAACTGTCAATTGAAGCACGCTAAGCAATTATTTGATACATTTGTCTAAAATAATGATTACAAATGCAATGACAATGTACTTCATAAAACTTTCATATCATACAATGTAATACATATTTTAATGCAATTTCAAATTATCAAATAATAAGCCTACCCTTTCGGTGATGACTTGTCGTGTGAGTCGAATTGTCAAAACTTGACAATTAACAAGTGTTATACATTAATCTTTCAAATTGATTTCCATTCATGGTATTCCGATGTGCAATGTGGGGTCCTAGGGGATAAATCCGTTCAAAACGTAAGTTAAATAAATAGCTTTTAAAGATCAAAACACCCTTGTGGTACCAAAGGGGTTTTCCAACAATCTGATACAGTACAATTTCTGGCAGTGATGTAAACGTTTTTGTTCAAAAGGACAAAGCTACTTTATCTTTCCAAGAACCCTTGCCAAAAATATTTCTATCAAATAATATAGGCATGAAAACAAATATCAGTACATGTTCCCTGATGAAGGAAAATATATAACTTTGATAGATCAAGTGACATTATGTTTTCCCGGTAAACTAAGGTAGAATATCTGTTTGTTGAAATGTCTGTTTAACTGTGTGCCCCCATTTTTAAGATTACATAGATTAAAGTCTGATTTATTATTGAAATTCCCAATATAAAACTAAAACATCTGTGGATAGAAAAAGAACATGGAATGGTTGTCTTCGAGACGGCCATCCAAATCCTATGAAAATCAAAAAGGTGCAATCGAATATAATATCCCATGAAACATATG
The DNA here is from genome assembly GCA_032357055.1 of Geukensia granosissima. Classification (NCBI taxonomy): domain Eukaryota; kingdom Metazoa; phylum Mollusca; class Bivalvia; order Mytilida; family Mytilidae; genus Geukensia; species Geukensia granosissima. The sequence continues at coordinate 6,201 of JAULBM010066336.1, read as the reverse complement.
ATTTAAATATAATTCTGTGGAATTAACGTTTCGCCAAAACATTTTAATTAACTAAAATGTATAAAAAATGTAAATTAAATATTAAGTTTATCTACAAATTGTACCCGTAGATCAAATATTTTGAATTAATTTTTTTTAAATGTTTGCCGTTTTTTCTCAATCAATGAATTTTCTTTTCAAAATTTTGAAGTGTTGCTTATTAAGTCAAAAGGCCTTGTTTTTGTGATTTATAGCAATTTTATTTGAATTTATAAATGTATTATTACTCTAGAATGTCAAGTATTCAATCTTAAACATCGATATTCGTCGTGTCCTAATCGGTAGAATTACTAAATAACGATGTATAAATAAGAAAAGTTTGGCCTAGTAAAAACAATAGTCTTTAGCTTCTTCATAAAAAAACTAGAAACACTCACTATAAAGATATAACACTACATAGTCTAAAACTTTTGATCTTTAACTTGAGAACTTAGGAGTGGATGTTTCTCCGAAAACATGTGGTGCCTGTCGAAACTTTGCCTTGAGAGGCTATAAAAGAATGGTTTCTCAAGTTTGGTTGAATTCTGTTGTAAGGTTAAGGAGGACAAGCGGATTTGTAGTTATGGAAATCCCATTGTTCAGTATACTCACATACATGTATGTCTAAACTAAAATGGAACCAAAAATTAAATTGATTTTTAAATAGAATAAAATAAAAAGTGCAATACAAGACTTGCGACTGAAGATTATTATTAATTTGGTTGAGTTATAATGAGTGTTTAAGGAGCAGTAGAAGATTAGTCAGGGTTACCCCCAAAATTGCCGTCAAAATATAAATATTGGTTTTGAAACAAAATAAAATAGATAGTAAATAGTACACTTTCTACTGAAAATTGTATGCAAGTTTGGTTGAATTCTATTGAGTGGTTAAGGAGGAGTATTGGATAATGAATGGTCACTGTCATGTGTCTAAGTAAAGAAATGGCCATCAAAATTTAAATATTGACTAGGCAATTCGCCCGCTGCTGGATAGTGAAAAATATTGTGGATAATAAGGGGTTACGTTCGCCTTGGTTTATAGGGGGTTGAATAATCAGGTACAGATATTATAGGGAATTTTTGTAATTGTGAATTGCGAGATTATATTTAATGTTATTTCATTGTAGAGATTGCATATGAACTTTATTTGAAAGCGTGAAATTGTGACCTTACATAATATGATAAAAAATTTTGGTATTGTTCTTCTACTGAATACTTTAATGTAAGAATTTTTTTTGAAAAATTAATTTTTTTCCAATGGCCAGACAGTGGGCCAGAATTTTTTTCATTTCAGATGCTGGCGAGATTTTTTTACAAAAAAAAGAGGTGGGAAATAAGCTAAGCAACTGGTCACCAACAGACCACTGGTACGAGCTGCTGCAAAGGGATCTTTAACGTGCTGAGAGCGTGGTACTTTCCCGACATAGGGCAAGGCGGTGACGTTTCCGGTCGAGACGGGTTTTTAATTTTTACATCCCGCCCAACCAACGGACGCCCCCTTAGGAGGAGTTCTACCTAATTTCCTAATCCCGGCTACTCTCGAAGTAAAATAAATCGAGCAATAAAATGTTCTTTTGAGTAGGTTTTAGCAATTTGTCGTAAATGGTTCGGAAAAATCTCCTATTTTTTCATAATTTTGGCTAGAATATTTTTTATTGGTGCAACTCATTATTTAAAAGGCCTTTAATCCAAAACTTCTTGAAAAATAGCTAACATTCTCAAATAAACAAAATTAAACCTATCTTTTTTTCTTCTTTGACTATTTTATATGGTAAAGGTAAAGTTTAAGTGAATACTACTAAAATAAAAAAAAGAAGACTAAATATTATAGACTCATTTGTAAAGTAATGACGGCAGCTTCCAATGATTCCTAATTCAGAGTTCTTGAAAACATACTTACCTTGACAAACTAAAATCTGAGGGTAGTACTAACTTTTTCCCTGTATATATAAGCTTTTCCATAATTTTTTGGGAACATGTAAAATCCTTTTATAATGGCCTAAAATATAAAAAAAAACATATTTCTTAATATTTATGGGATATGCAGGGTAGGTAGATCTAGCTCGCAGACTAAAACAAATTAAATATCCCCCTTTTTCTAAATGTAGTTAAACGTATGAAAGATGTGGATTTTGTCAGCAAAAATTCATGTACTGGTAGAAAAATCCTACAGATTTGTGCCACACATTAAAGTAACGTTATTTGTTTTACTATTCTAAAAAAATTTAAATCTACTAAATGGCTTCTGATATTTAACAGAAAAAAATGTCGAATTTCCTTCACTTGAAAAATATGACCTTATATGTTAATTTTCACTGCCCCGTCTTGATACCGAAATTGTAATGTTAAAAGCAATTTTGGACACGAGGACACAATGGTTTATATTTGGTAAATAATTGATTTCAATGCACTAATATACACACGTTCCAACACAATTATAAAAGAAATACGGTTATATAAAGTGCTATATTATCTTAACTTTTATGTAGACTTCAACGAATCAATTATAATAAGCATGAACTTGTAAGTCATCCTATTCATCATATAAATAGAACCTATGAAACGTGGAAGAAATCTAGATCATGAACTTTATTTTGAACTACCTATAGATTATTTCTTACGCATAATGTAAAAACCCATTCTTACAATTACACCATATACATTTATGAATCGTCAGTCTGGTTTAGTTTTAATAAAAACTATGTAATCTTTTTTTACAAAACATAGATCTCATAAATCTTAATGATTTATGTTACAGGTCAAAATCAACAAAATCTCTGATGTCATATATTTAAAATATTCAAATATATTGAAAAGAGGACACGGCTCGTTAAGGCACATTTTAAGAATTTTGCTAAAAGTTAAAAGTGGCTTATATAGGTGTATTATTTCGTATCGTTGGTATTGAATTATATCTTAAAAGAAAATTTAGTTTATTCTTCATCGGTCACATGACACATAAAATTGCTTAAAATATGAAAATTCAAAGAAGTTACTTAATTTGATCAAAAAATTGATACCATTTGGTCGCTTTCAATATAGATCGCACAAAAACATCAGTACCAAACTTTGCACAATTAAAGAATGTCAATTACACATGTTTAGTTAAAATATCTTCGTGGTGTTTTTGTGCAATCTATATTATTTTAACAGAAATCCTCCAAAATTAAACGTTTTTACAGAAAATGTTACATTCTTGTTAAAATAGTTAAGTATGCCCTGTCGTTTTGTCGAGATTGTTAAAATTGTAAAAGACTCTGTTATTAATTAAAATTAAAATACGGTTATAAAACAGCATTTTCACAACAACTTATTGTTGTGTCACAGAATCTAAAATTTGGGTCAAATATGGGGCTTTACGTTGTTACTCCTTTCTTTTATCATAAAAGTCCACATGGGTTAGGATACCCCGAATCTCCTGATGTGGACTCCGTAGGGTATTATCTTGGGAATAAAATTAAACAGTTTCAGGTGTACGCGATTTTTTTTTGCATTATACTAGTACTAAGAATCTTATATATTACTTTCGTAGGAAAATAGTTTCAAATAGTATATCATTTTCAAATGTCGCTCATTTAAGTGTTTATTTCAAGTACTATATATATTTTAATTTTACCATGATAAAGGTTGTGATGATAATTTCCTTTTGCAAGTGAAATTTGTTCCTCTGGTGATACATGTATAAGGATAATTTAGGGCACATAGAGATCCAAATCAAACCACCTCATTAATAAGCTTTTAGATTCGTATGATCTACGTCATAAAAATATGAGTAATATATAACTGAATTGTGAAATCGACATGAATCACATAAAAGACGCTCATGTGGAGGAACGTAATGTGTTAAAATATGTATGAAATATCCTGTTACCTTTTTTGATTGGTAAAAAATGAAAAACTATGATGTCATAGTTCACGTTTACTGGTACAAAACAAATTAGTCAAAAGCACTATTGATTATTATATTTTTCAAAAGATATCTCCTTTTTACAGTGTTTGCGAGAAAAACATGAATAAATTTTTTTTAATATTTAAATATAACAAAAACGTCTTTCCACTAATTTGATTAAGAAATTTATTTAAATATCATGATAACCTCGTCATATATATACCTTAGGTCCCTGTCACAAACCAGGAACATGTAGTCTAGTGATTGTCGTTGTTTAAATAATTCTTTATTATGTCAATGTTTTGTCTTCATGCGCGTCTTTTACTGAATGAAATACTGCCCCTTTGGTATTTTCGAATTCCTTATAGATCCGACATCTTGTTTTCATACGTTAAAATTAAGTAGATCTTGTGTTAAATGATGTTAAAGGTGACATTTTTAGCTCGGGAATATTTTTTATCTAAAATTACCGATAAAAAGAATTTAGGACATATTGAACCTTGTACTGACTTTATCACGATAAAATATTCAGTTCGCCCTACGGGCTCCCTGATTTTTTTTCCGTGATAAAATCAGTATAAGATACAAAATAAACTATATTCTACATGAAAGCATAGATTATAAAAAATATTTATTTATCATAAATATGTGTTTTAACCAGAAAGCTGAAAATGTTCTAACCAGTTGAAATTATCTTTTCTATTTAACCAGACGATATAAGAAGTACGGGAAAATAGGGTTATTTTTTTCAATAGATTAGGTCGATTGTCGTGTTTTCTGAATAGTTTCACAATTAATTTTTCGGGGCTTTTTACAGCTTCCATAATGGTGGTTCATTGTTGAAGGTCGTAAGGGGACCTGTAGAAGTTTAGATTTTACTGTCATTTGGTGGATGGCTGTCTTATGGACAATCATGACATAACCTATTTTTATATTTATCTATAGAAGTTTAATGTTGACTGTTATTTGGTGGATGACTGTCTCGTTGGCAATCACGCCACATCTCTTACTTTTATATTATGTGTACAGTTGTCAGATACGAAGACCTCTGAACATAAAAAAAAAGATCCGTTGCCACCAATCTGAAACAAAAAATATATACCAAATACAGAAGAATGACGCCCATGAAAACTCGTAAACTTAGACCTTTACAAGGACATAAGACTAAATGAAAATGATACATTATCAGTGATCAATTGGTAGTAAAAGGAAAATAATGTTTAACTTCTCGTTCAAAACATATTCTCATTTTGGCGATTTCATTAAATAGAATTTTTGTGGAACCCTTACATATCTAAAACGAGATATTATATATAAAAAAACGATTTTACATGCTATAAGCGATATTTCAGTTTTATTTTTATTAATCAAAGGGAATTATCTGAGGAAAACATTATCCAACCTTATTTGTTAGATTTGTTTGAAAGCCAGAACCTACCAGTTTACGAAAATTATAAAACTAGAACCAGACATAAACAAAGTTCATTCAGTAACAGCATTAATGACCATTATAATGCGGTAAAAGCTGGTAAATTTTGGTGTGCGGGCAATGTTTCTCCGGGTTCTTTTAACAACAAAGCCCCAAAAAGCTACCTTCCCAAGGGCGGTTGAAATATAGCTAAAGGCCGCTGGGTTTCTCCTCCTATAAGTGTGTTCATTCAAGCGGGATGTATGAATACACCACTTCGGAAAGGTTTTGCCGTGGAACTCATATGTACTAAAAAGCATTTGTCCTCAAAAAGTGGCGTCCTCCTTGTGGGAGATGTATAAATATACAATTCGTCGGTGGGAGCCGTAAAACTTCCAATCTTCAGAAAATGCCACTTTCTACCCCTTGTAACGGCTCATTTTGAGTGTTCAGTAGGTGGCCAGTTATAAGGCTGACTTTTAATCTTATATCCAATCCGTAATTATTCAAGTGGTAGTCTAATAGCCATCCTTAATCGGTCCCCTGCTTATATTCTACATGTTTATTTGTTTGTTAACTTGTCATTTCCTGGGTTGATTAGGATTTGCCGAGGTTTTTGGAATGGTCCTATCAGGTATTGAAATTAAAGTTTCATTTAACTTCAGAATAGGTTCAAACATATTTTGAAAAGTCTCAATTTTTAGTTTCTCTCGACACAGTTGTTCAAATAAAGACCAGTGAACATGATCGAGTTAATATTGAGGAACTTTCCCCGACCCGGAAGGAAACAAATTCTCCAGAATTATAGGGAAATGATCACTTCCACATAAATCATCATGGACGCGCCAAGAAAAGTCAAGTAAGAGTGAAGGATCACATAAAGTTA
>JAULBM010066325.1:0-10175 GCA_032357055.1 Geukensia granosissima | reverse complement strand
ATCTTCTCCTCTGAAACTTCTTTGCCAAATGGCAGGTGAGCGATACAGGCTCAGCCTCCTGAGCCTCTAGTTTTTGTTATGTGGTATGTATATCAGTCCTGAAGGTTCTTCTATTTTGAAAATGTATCATTTTAACTTTCATTTTATGTTGAAATATTTTGTTCCTATTTCACCTTCCCAAATATGTACCTTTTTTCAACCTCTCGTAGATGTACTTCACCCTCCGAAAGATGTACTTCAACAGAATTATGTCTACAATATTATAGCAGCAGAAGTTAAAGGACATTTAAAAAAATTACAGTCCAGTATGACAAGACAATTCAGTCGTTTTAAAATGAAATATAGGAAAATAAAAAAAAGCTCTGGAGAGGTATTAGCAGAAACATTTCAGAAAAATATTTAATTTCTTAGACAATAGTGAAATTAAATACATGTACCGGGGTACTGAAGTTGCAGTTTTTGAGAATTCCCCCCTCCTCCCCCCAGACACACACTATCAGAGATAACAGTTTTCTCTTGATTATTGGATATCAGCCTTTTTATGAAGAATTGAGAAAAATAAAATGTTCTTGTTTTGATTTGAGTGAAAATGATGCTTTTGAATAGAGTGGATTTCACTTTCACCAAAGGTGTGCTTTCATTTTTGACTTATCTCCCTTGAATTTTCTTCAACTTTTCATTGTATTATATTTATTTTCACATGAATGTTGATTAAACAACATATTTTGTGGAAGTCTCATGTAACTGTGAAGGGAGTATTTTAGTCAATTGTTTTGGTAGTATCTAAACATAATAAAATAATCTGTAAAGACTTTGTTATATTAATGTTGTGATATGCATGTGTTACGGAATACAGTATCATGGATGACCTAAGGATGCAATTGAAATAGGTGAAATTTGAAGCTTGTTTTTACCGTTCTCCTCTGAAACTACTGGGCCAATCTTAACCAAACTTTGATGGGATAGTCCTTGGATGCAATCGGCTAACCTCGGGTGACTCCGCTACTCTATCTCCATCCCTCGGCTGTATTACAGTCTTTGATATGTGTCTACGCGCTACATTTCTTTGCCGGAAATGGCCTGTTAAATCCGCGGTTACAATATAGTTCCATGATAATAGTACCTAGAAAGCAGAAGAGATCCGAAAGAATTGATAGTAGCTAGAAGGCAAAAGAATTCCGAAAGAATTTTAATGGCAGCTTACGTAATACAGACGAGGTTTGAGGAGGGTACGGACTCGGCCGAAGTTGCGACGAGTGTCCTTGGATGGTCCCCTTCAAAGTTGTATCCATGGTTGCAATTGGCCATCCAACTTGGCTACTGTAACTAAAATTTGCAAAAAAGGTGTGCGTGTTTTTTAAACACCTTTAAAAAATGCTAAACCAGTTCAGGCGAAACTTTAGTGGAAGGGCGTTTAGGTATTTTTTAATGGTGTATCCAATGACCCAAACTACCAACCAAAATGGCAGCTACAGCAGAACATGGTTTATCATAGGATTCTATGGAAATTCTTTTAAAAAAATCTTTTTGTCTGGAACTACTTGCTTAAATGGAACAAAACTTTGATAGAAAGGTCACAAATTGGGTTCATTTCAGAATTGTATCCAATGACCACACCCACCAACCAAGATGACCGCCTTGGACAAACTTAGTTTATCAAGGAACCTTATAGAAAATTCATTAAATCTTCTCTTCTGGAACTAATTGTTCAATTGGAACCAAAATTTGATGGAATGGTTACTAGGTAGGTTCCTTTTAAGACTTTTATCTGATGGCCAACCGGGATCCGGATTGCCGCCTTGGTCCAACTTAGTCTAACATAAGACCATATCTGAAATTCATTAAAAATCTTCTGATCTGAAACTACTTGCTCAGTTGAAACCAAATTTTGGTGGAATGGTCACTAAGTGGCCCACTTTCAGAATTTCATCTGATATGACCCAATGCGCCGACCAAGAGCTTGGATGGCTGCTACAGCTAAACTTAATTTTAATTATACTCTATGTCAAGCTTTTCTGGAGTGCGAATTTCGGGCTTAATTATTTTATGTGTGCGCTTCCGCTTTTGGATTTATTTTAAACCAAAAGTAAGAATTATCCCTCGGTTAACGGTCCATGCTTTACACCTTGCAAACGTGTTTTACATCCTATTATCTGCCCCTGAATTTCTCTACGGGGATTTATCGTTGAGGGTTGGCCATCTTTGTTTTTGGCGGGAGCGCTGAAGTTTGACCTAAATGAAGTAATTTGAAAAATAGCGTTCATTTTTTTTTATTCGCACCCCCTTTTTTGATACATATTAGAAGAATTACTTTTAAAATTCCATTCAGGGGCGGTACTAAGCATTTTTGTAGGTCAATTAATCCTAGCTAAATTACTTTATTATTACGCAGAGTTGACAATGTATACTCCCGGTCTACTCCATCAACTCCTCTGAAAACGCCAATTTCAACCAAACTTCGAATGAATGTCCTTTAGATTGCCAGCTAACCAAGATAATTGCAACAGCCAACATACGTATGAGAAGTATATTGCAATATCTTGTATGGAACTACCTGCTCAATTGAAACCAGATTTCAGTTGAATGTTCATTAGGTGGGTCCCTTTTAGAGCTTTTGGTCCCACCAACATAGATGGCTGGCTTATACAGACTTATTTTAGGACGCCTTAAGATTTTCATTAAAAGAATCTTCATGTCTTAAATTACTTACTCTTTTGGAAGTTAAATCAAATGGTTTATATATCAACTTTGACTTGGCAACTGCATACCGGGTGAGCGAAAACATGCTCCCGGGAGCCTCTGGTTCTTTTTAGCTCAATGTTATGGTCCCTTAATCTCATTTTTAGCTCATCTGGCCTAAAAGACCATGTGAATTTGCTCCGTCTTTCATCAATTACAAAAAGTTCAACTTTGAAACCAGACAGGCAAACAGGACCAAACTTAAGTGGGAGGTGGAAGAACACACATTTTTGAGTGTGTGACTAATAGATATTTAGATATTTAAAGTATTTATATAAGATAGTCCGAATTCCCATGGAGATAATTCCTCCTCAGTCATGGTTTGTTGAATTCGAAGTACCTAAATTAGGTTTCATTACTTCATCAGGGTTTCCCAACTTTAAATGTGGTTTTTAGAGTTACAATAGAGGACAATTACATCTAGTCATACCAATCAAAGCAAATTTCTCTTTTTGGAATTTGATGTTATACGCCATTTTAAAGGAATAGGTACGTTAAGACCCATATTTGGCCCAAATTTTAGTTTTTTATGACACAATAATAAGTTGTTGTGAAAATGGCGTTTAATAATCGTGTTTTAATAATTCATTACTTTTTCTTGTATACTTCTCGTCATTTCGACAAAACGAAATGTTATATTTGAATATTTCAACAAGAATATAACATTTTCTGTAAAAATACTCAAATTTTGAAGGTGTTTTGTTCCAAATAGATGTGATCGCACCAAAAAATAACGAAGATATATTAACCAAACATTTGTACTTGATAGATCTTCAATTTTGCACAGTTTCGTTGTGATGTTTTGTGTGATTTATATTAAAATCGTCAAAATAGTATCAAATATTGCATCAAATCAATTAAATTCTCAGAAATTTCAAATTTAATTGGTGCTATGCTACCAATGTAGAACTAATTAAACTAAAAAATCTGCATTTGATTTTCTTTATAGACATTATTCAATACAAAAATATAAAATAATAAATATTAGCCACTTTTCATTTTGGGCCAAAAATGGGCCTATACGTCCCTCGTCCTTTTTATTCTTTTTTACTTGAACGGTAATTTAGTTTTCCCTAGAGGGCATAGAAGTTCAATGTACCATTCCTTCTTAATTGCCAAAATAGCATTCAAACAAACTAAATAAGCTTCTAAGTTATAGTGTATTTTGTTCATATGATGATTTCTTGGGTTTCTAACTTTAAAGCGGTTTTTAGTTTCACCATCAGTTTTCATATTTTTATTCTGCACTTCCTCCATTGCACAATTGGAAAAAAGGAATTCGAAGATTCCAAAGGGGCAGACATAAATCGTTAAGTCAGAAGAAAGACAAGACCATGGCCAACAAATTGAAACGGAAGACAAACATAACAAATACCACACTACACTGAAAACTAAAGCTTGGAACTTACAGACATTCTTCCATAGCTATTACATTTTTCCACCGTTGTTATACGACCGCAAAAAATTGCAGCCGTGTTTTGGTATGGCTGTTGTCGGCGTTGGCATCTGTAGGTTGTATTAGGCATTATAACTTTTGTTCTAGTCAAACGGTCCTTTAATATTTTGGGACAATGATTTTTGGTACAAGATAAAGCTTGTTATTCATTTTGGGAGATCTAGCCCACCTGTTTTTTTGATAAGGACAGAAAGTGGGTTTTCTTGTATTTTAATTAAGTTCTCTATTTCTTGTCTTATTTTAACAGGTTCCAAAAATGATTGATGATTGATTGCTGTTTAACGTACAGTGGCAAATAATTCATTCATATTCAAGACGAGAGCATGTTATCAAAAAATAAACCATAAAAGGGGCTAGCTGGGGTAAGGCAGGGGAATTTAATAGCCACAGTATGCCAAATTGGGACTGTTTGGGTAGGGACGGGAAATTAAGCCTAAGCAACTGATCACTCATTACGAGCTGTTGCAAGGGGATCTTTAACGTGCTGAAAGCGTGGCATTTTCCCAACACGGGGAACAGCAGTAACGTCCGAGACGAGTTGAGTCCAAAAATGGCAATTATCTAATTTTAAAAAATAATTTCTAATGAAAAATGCAACAAAAGTTTTTTGTATAAAAGCGATCAAAATATTAAAACAATATGATTTTGCAGTAGATGAGAAATTTGTATTTTTCATCTGATTTTGATGGAGATTTTTGCATTTGGTTCCGCTCAATGAGATCTCTCAGTACCATGTCAACGGATTTTCTCTTTTTCTTACCCTTTTTTTTTGTTTAAAGGGGTCATATATATAGTTCTGGGAAAAATTCAATTTCTTAATATTTGGAAAGATCTTATGTTTATCTAATTTTGATGGCTTTTTCAAATGACTCCTCATGAAAAATGGTTAAAAAGTTGCTCAAGCATGAATGCTGTCTAGATGATATCTGCCAAATAAAAAAATTGCCAATCAAATTTAAAACATGGCCACCAGAGCCAAATGTGGTCAAATTACTTTGCTGGCACTTTGAAAATCGTCTTGTTAGAAACTGTCAAGCCAATTTAATTTTACCTGGTATAGTTTAAATATTTCATCCCACGAAAAATTGCGGTTTGACTATAACATACAAAATTTTTGAAAAAATACAATAAAACTATTCCAGCAGAAATGATCTTAAAGACATGGTCTATAAATTAGCAAGCCCGATAAAAATTGTTTTGGGGAGTTATTGCCCTTGAAAGACAGTTGTCGGCTTAACTAAACCAAAGGGTTATTTGAGCTATTGCCATCACTTCGGGTCCTATGATTATAGGCCATTTTTTGACTTTAGGAATTATTGCCCTTGAATAACAGTTTTAAGCGGGTCATGTGAGCTTTTGCCATCACCTGGCGTCCTAGTGTACGTTTATAGACCAACTTTTGACTTAGAGATCTCCTCAGAAACAACTGGGCTAAATAGAATCAAACTATGGTGGAATAGTCTTTGCCATCCAATACTGCTATATTCTAAATACAGAAAGGGGGTGTGTGTTTAGCAATTTACTTTGAAACTGATGGAGCAATAAGAAGCAACCTTGTTGGATTAGTTCATCGATCGTCCTCTACCAAAATTGTAATGAGCATGCCAGCTAACCAACGAAGATTGATGCAACAGCACTTTGAACATGAGACCGTATGGGTTATTCACTTGAAAATATTCTTGTTTGAAACTGCTAGCTTAATAGAACCAAACTTTAGTGCAATGGTCCTTAGATGGTCCCCAACCAAAATTGTATCCACTATCAGCGCCATTAGAGCAAAACTTAGTTTTACAGGCAAAGTACTGGAAATTCATTTTAAATTTTCTTGTCTTAAACTGCTGAGCCAATTGGCATCATAATTTGTTGGAATGGTCGTCTACCAATATTTTTTTGACATCCCCACCGACCAATCAAGATGGTAGTCCTGCCAAACTTAGTTTAACATAAATCCCTATTGGAACTTCTTTTCTAAACCATTTGAGCTAATTGGATCCAACATATGGTTCAATGCTCCTCTACTCAAATTTTATTTGACATCTCAACTGACCAACCTAGATGACCACCACAGCTGAACATAATTTAACATGCAATCCTAAGGAAATTTATTAAAAATCCAAAACCTCTTTATCTAAAACTGGTGAGCCAATTAGAACCAAACTTAAGTGGAATGGTCCTTAGATCACATCCAAAATTGTTTCCGACATTCTTAAAATGGCTGTCTCGGCTGAACTAGGTTTAACATAGAACCCTATAAGAAATTCACTTGAAAATCTTCTTGTCTAAAACAGCTGAGTCATTTGGAACCACACTATAATGGAATGGTCCTAGGATCGTCCCCAAAGTTGTATAGTGTGTGTGTGACACATTGCTTTGGCCAGAAAAATACATCATCTACCATTATTATACTGAAATCATTTTGAAAAAAAAATGAGACAGCAGGCTGAATGTGTATTATTTTTGCACACCCAACAATTTAGTTCAATACTGATTATTTTTTTCTAAATATTTTGGAAGAACTTCCTAAATTTGCAAAGAATTTGCAAAATTTTTCAGTCCTATAGTAAATTTACATAATTAAAATCAATACTCCTTCATTTTTTGTAAAATCAGTTGAACATGGTGCTGCTCAACCGTTTATATTTTTTAAAAAATCTCAAATTTGAGATGCATAATTTTGAGAGATTGTCTATCTTTAGACTGATATCCTGCAGAGCTCTTTCCTGTATCTTTATCTTTACTTAATTCACGCTACAAAAATAACATAAACAGAAACAAAAAATATAAATTTGATACAAGATATGTTCAAAAAAAAATAATTCGCTTAGTTGTAGCCAGCCGCGGATCCAGGATTTTACGTTAAGGGGGGCGCTGGTCCAGGTCAGTGCCTTGTTAGGGGACCAGGGGGCGAAGCCCTCCCCCGGAAGCTCATAGAAATCACGAAAATTAAGACTAAAAAATAATACTTTTTTGTTTTAAGGGGGGCGCGCCGGGTGCGCCCCGCCTGAATCCGCGCCTGGTAGCAAATGTCCAACTACAACCAAAAACGTTAAATGCTTCCGAATACCAAATAATAATACCAAATAATAAGTGTCCAGTTTATTTTAAAACTCATTTTAACAGCGACGCGCTAATTCAGGGCATAATTTGATTGTAATGATACCGTAACTTTAAATTATATACATCCCTGTATTGCAAAATGTAACGTATCGACATCCAAGTTGAAAAGTATATAAATTTAGTATTTGATTCTGATCCTATATTTAGTTGACGACACGACCTTTTTCAGTGCAATCCTATCACTTATACTTTATTTTTTCGCAATATTTCTTCGTCTGCTCTTTTATAGACTGTAGACCTCCAGGAACGGGAAACATCGAGAATGAAAGTTGGTTGAAATCGTACAGTGTCCTTATTATATTTTCAAACTAACTGCTCAGTTAATTGTGCTGGTACGGATGGGTAAACCATTGTTGTTATAAAAATATAGGAGATGTGGCATGATTGTCCATGAGACAGCCACCAACCAAATGACAGTAGAATTTAAACTTCTACAGGTCCAATTACGGCCTTTAACGATGAACTACAGGCCATACCATAACGGAAGCTGAAAAAGTCCCCGAAATACAAAATGTGAAACTATTCATAAAACACGACAATCGACCTTATCAATGACAAAAATGGTGAACAAATAACAATAAATGACTAATTAAACAACGACAACCACTGGACTACAAGTTTCTGGCTTGGGACATGCACATTTTAATGTGACGAGTTTAAACCGGTAGTGAGCGCTCAACCCTCCTCCTAACCTAGCTAGTTCAGTGGTGTGACAAAACAGCAATAAAAACACATTTTAAAAATCGGTTGAAATGGATTTAACACTTGAGACCGATCAAAATATAATTAAAACTTAATACAAGATACAACAAAAATTATATACCTCAAAAGAGTTCTCGCAGTTGCTGTCTGCTAGTTAAAAACCCCAAAACAACCGATCAGGTAACCAAGATTTCCTTCACCACGGTGTCAATATAAACACGTCCAATTGGATTTAGTGTTTAAATATCATTAGAAGTAAAAGAAAACCTGGGTTATGCAAATGCCAATATAAGTTAGTTCTTTCAGATTACTGTTAACTATCTGTAATTATGGTCTTTCGATTCTTTCGAGATACCATATGGTATTTCTTTCGATTATTCTTATTCTTCCGCCACTTTTCAAACCCAGAAATATTTTACAGTTTGCGACATATCGTATTGATGTTTGGAACCAAGTATCGTACTAAAATTAGCCATCTCCGGTCCCGATGCTGGCAAACCGAAATATTTGTCGTTACGGAATTAACTCCCCAAAACCAAAAAACCTTGTTATATATTAAACTCAGCAAACATAAGACATACAGAAAAAATAAGGATGGAAAATGAACTCTGGGATAGACAAATACTTTGTTACATTTTGACCGAAAAATTTCGACGACCACCAAGGGGGCGTACTTTTAGTCGAAAATTGACTTTTTTCCGTCAATTTTTTTCTCTCGTTAAGCGTAAGTCGTAGAGGCTTGGGACCTTCACTAATGATCATGAGACCACATGATCTTCAATTTGGACCTAAGGTCAAAGGTCGTGGATGACCTTGACCTTTGACATTCAACCTTGTTATTGGATTATTTCGAAAACTGTAATGGATTGAAGCAGACAATAAATGGTAAAAATTGTCGAAAACTGTCTGATGACTCTTATTAGACTTACGGTTCTTGAATTGGTATATTTTATGGTTTTTGTCTAATATCTAAAAAAAAACCGTAACAGATCAATAGCTATAAAAATGGAAAAATGTTCAGCATATAAAGATCCACATTTTGAGGTCAAAGTTCAAGGATGACCTTCAACATTGTTGTTGGAATTTCTCGTAAACCGTAAGTGATAGGAGCAGACAATAAATGGGGAAAATGTTCGGTACATCAAAACCTTCAATTTGAGGTCAAGGTCAAATGTCAAGGATGACCTTGATATAGAAACAAAGTGATTTTCCATTGTTGTGGATTCTGTACTGTCGGCATTTCACATCCGGTTCTAAATGAAACGTTATTAAAATCAATTTCCATGGCACTGTACATTTCTGTAGTTTGATTTATGGCCTTTTCAAGAAGAGATTCGAATCTATATTCTTCCATGATCAGGATCTACTCAAGCTACAACTGCTCATATTGCCGTTACATAAATTGATCATCATTCAAATGAGACATTATTTGCTTAGAACTACTTCCATAGCTTCCACGCCTGCTGTTCGTGAAAGTCACGAAAAATCTAGACAATCCTTTTGTTTTGTACACTGATTATATATTTAAGTATAGATTTTAATGTTTGGCAATGTTTTTTTAATTTACAAAGTCATCTCTCTATAAGTAGATTAGCGTATGTGTTCGACCGAATGTCAATTCGTTGATAATAAAGTATGTTTGTTAAAACTGAGACATACATACAGTTGTATTAGCCACCAAAAACAAGTACGTGATACTTCCTCTATATCGGAATTTTACATGCCCATAGCAAATACCGTCATCCCATAAAATAATAACATTTTTATCAAACGCTTGATCTTTGTAACATTACAATTGCTTCAAAGTTGTACAAACGTCTAAAATTAAACACCTATTAAGTATCCTCAACAGGCGAATACGATACTTTTGTTTTGATTTTCTCAGTTACACTAAGCATATCATAAGTATTCTGTATAGTATGCCTATCATTAATTTTGTACACCAAAATTTCAGGTTTCAACATAAGGTTTCGAGTACCGCGGTGTGTTACGACTTTCGTTCTAGAAATCCACAGACTTAGTCCTCATCATTAAAAGTCAAGCCATCGAGTTTATTTGCCAAACAATAACATTAGAAATGCTGTTTATGGAAAGCCGTTGTGGAATTTATTCCCTATTTATTGATATCAATAAATCATTTATTGATATCAATAAATCGATT
>JAULBM010066314.1:0-10175 GCA_032357055.1 Geukensia granosissima | reverse complement strand
ATATTTCCGACTTTGTATGGTTTCAGAGGAGTTGCGGCTCAATGAAATCGGTCTCTTCCTTTAGTAGTATAGATTAAGTGAGGAATGTAGTTTTGTATGTAAATTACCAAAATTCTGTGTAATACACGTGCGTATTATGGACCGAAAATTTTGTCCGACTTAAAAATCCGTCCGATGATGGAAACCATATCCGGACGCCTTTAATTTTGTTTTTCTCCCAAAGTAACCCAAACGAAATAATCATAAGCGAGGATGACAGATGTTACTATGCATGATACGTATAGGACACAGAGGTAAAATGATTAATTCATCCTAGAAGGAAGAGAAGCGACACAAAAAATTAGGCCTTTTCATTTAAATGTATAGATATCTATAATAGATAAGGTAGATTGTCGTGTTTTATGAATAGTTTCACATTTTGTTTTCGGGGCCTTTACAGCTTCCGTTATGGTGAAGACTCTGGTTCATTGTTGGAGTTCGTTATATAATTGGACCTAAAGAAGTTTAAGTTCGACTATCATTTAGTGGATGGTTGTCTCATTGACAATCATGCCACATCTCCTTTTTTATATTGCTACTCCAAACCATTATAGTTTTTCGAACTACTCTTCAGCCTCGATGTGAATTTTTGCAATCTTCCCATAATATTTCTTCGATATATTACCTGCAAACCATGGTCCAACAACACAAGCTATCCCGCGAGCAAAACACAACAGTCCGAAAGATTTAGCTAGCTTCTCTACACCAAGTAAATCACAGAGAATTAATGACGTCAACGCTGTAGATGAACTGAAAAAGTAAATCCAAGAGCACTAAAGACGTGACGGCTGTAGATGAACTGGATAAAACATAAGAAACAAGACAGTTACTCTCGCAGGGTGAAAGGTTTGGTGGAGGAGTTAATCGTTTAATCTTAGCTAAAACATTCATATTTCGCTTACAACAACGAGGAAAAAGTAATTCCTTAATATGGGACACGGTGGAACAAATCAAGAGGACCTTGTATGCAATAGTGTGTCCGTGTATAACAACATGTAAGTGTACACGCAAGTTATCAGGGGTTGTTTCAGATTAGTAAGTAGATCGAAATATAAAGGAAGTAATGCAAACTTAACAAAAACAGTAATGTGAAACTTTCCTTTATTTCCCGGTCTACAAAACTTTTTAACAATGCAATTGTAGTTTTAAATTCCGTGTGGAAATCAAAGAGGACAGGTATACGGGCGTATAAAATGACTTATTTTAATGAAGGAAATTAAGTTAATGTCTTCAGAAAACTTACGGGATTGTGGGAAATCTCAGACTGAGACGTTGTATTAAGTTCTTGTCAAGTTACTCTTTTTTCGCTATGCATTTAACTTGTAGTTGTCCAAGAATAGCCGTAGTTTCGGTAACCCTTTATATCAGTTTAAAGGATTTAGATAATAATAATAATAATAATCAAAGGCGCCCGTAAAACGAGCTACAATCAAGCATAATATAACAATAATAATATAGCATACCTAATTCACTTCACTTATGCAACATTGCTAAACTTATATTTTGTAAAAGAAAGCGACAAAAATGTCTAGGCTTCTTCGTGCTTGGTCCTTCTATTAGATAAACCCATATTCTCTTATATATAAACAAAAGCATTTGTAATTTCAATGCAAATATATTGCAGATTTAAGACATAATGATATGATGTCGAGTGTCGTATACAAGAGAAAAGAAGTTAACCATTTCGAAACCATATTCCTTTTCATTATCTTTAGGGGTCCAGTGGGCGGTCGTGATATAGAAAAAGGCCGGTCTGTTTCTCTGCCTGCAGGTAAAATACCTGATGGGTTGGTGGTGTATAAATACTCGACCACACCTAGATTGAGCAGTCGGGGTTAAGAAGATGGTTTCTTGATTTTTGTGCGGAATGTATAAATTTTTAACCAACGTCCTTCTGAGACGTCGTTTTTATTATTTTTTTTTTTGGAGTAATGTCACGCTCTCAGAACGTTAAAGAACCCTTTGCAACAACTTGGCATTCTGTGACATTCTGTGACGTTTTTTGTCACTCTCACTGGGGCTTGGGACATCGGACCCCTTCTTTTTCTAATTTTTGTTTTATTTGTGGTGTAAAATTACATGCTGTTACTTAGACTTTTAGTGACCAAGCGACCCGCAGCATTTTTCAATCCTGTAATATAAGTTAACAGCATGTAATTTTCACCACAAATCAAAAAAAAAAAAAAAACAAGAGCAAAGACGGCTCTGGACCTGCGTCGCTCGCTGTTTCAATAAAAATCTAGTTGGCCAGGACTTCCAGTATAGAAGTATTGCAATTATTTTGCTGAAAATGTCTGTGGTTGTAATTTGCAGTATAAAAGTATTGAAAATAATTAAATCACAACAACATATCAAACATAAGGCCATTTCAAGCAAAGTCCCATAAGTCCATAACGAAAATCAGAAATAAAAAAACGAAAGGGAATCAGATATCTACAGTTCCAACAACAATACCAAAATTTGAGAAAAATCGGATTAGGCATTTTTGAGTAAAGGTACGACATATCAGAATAGTCAATTTCGCGCAAACAAAGTCCCATAACTTTGTAACGACTAATCCGAAATAAAAAAAAAGAAACGAAAGGGAACCAGGCATCGTCATTCCCTACAATATATCAAAATTTGAGAAAAAATCGGATAACTAGTTTTTGAGTTAGTGTACGACATATCACAAAAAAGTCCATTTCGCGCAAACAAAGTCCCATAACTCAGTAACGAAAAATCCGAAATTACCAAAGGGAACAGTCTTAACAACATATCAAATTTTGGAAAAATCGAATAAAGCATTTTTTGAGTTAGTGTACGATGTTTACGACGGATGGACGGACGGACGGAGTCGAGCGGTTTCCAGACCTGCCTACACCTTCGGCGACGCAGTTAAAAATAGAAAAAGAAGGGGAGTCGTGCCCCCAAAGCGCCTGTGGTAAAGGTTTAAAGTACCCTTTGCAACAACTTAGCATTCTGTGACAGGTAAATTCCCCGCTCTTTTATCAACGCTGCCCCTTGTATTTATTGTTTGTGTGCTTGTTTTCTTCCTCAATATGGGTGCGATATTGCCCATGGACTTAGCAAAACTCAATCAGTCATTTTTGTTTTGGCTGTTGGTTTCTCATATTGAAAACATATGCTTATACCATGTTTTATGTAATTTTCATGTTCTATTGTTTAGAAAATATTTCTTTCTTTATGTGTTATCTTTCATGCCTCTTGTGGGCACCAAATTGGTTAATAATTATTTACTTACTTACTTACTTAGTTTATTTTTAGAAAATGCGGCCTGAAATCAATGCTTTTTGTCGATTTTTGTCATTTTACATAAAAGTAAGTAATCCTTATGCTACCAATTAGCAATGTAAGCTGAAACCTACATGATGTACTGTATGATATGAGCCTTAAGGTTAACATTCGAGCAAAATAAATGCTTTCTACGCAATTTTATTTTTTCTCTGAAAAGCGGGCCAATTTTTGATTGTAATCATACCTTGTCCTTTAAAGGACTCCACAACACAAATCCCTGTGATAAGCTCTAAATCGCCCTAAAGAAAAAGTCGTGTATACGTAAAATAATATTGTTTTTATCTGAATATTAGTTTTTAAAAATCCACATATAACAAACCAATGAACACAAATACAGCCCTTCCTGACTTGAGACAGGCACATGAGACATATGATGGGGTCAAACTAGTTTTGTGAATACCCAAACCTCCACCCAATTAATTGTCAAACGGATTAACCGACGAACTATAAAATTCAAATAATCATCAAATACGACTAGAGAGAAACAAAAACACATGCAAAAAGAATGCCTCACTTATAAATGCCCACAATTACCGAAAGGAAGCTGAACAGTGTGAAATTCCTGATGATTAGACATCAAACCTCTCAACATGAGATGTCATCAAACACACTATGTCAGACGATTCAATACTGTGTTGTTAATGAACCTTAAAAAAGAAAAGTTTATTTAACTAAAAGTTTCCATAGGCTGTAGGGTGGGAGATTCCTTGTCGTATCAAAATTGTATATTTGAAGCTGTATTTTTGAATTAAACGTTTGTTACGGTTATGGATTTTTGTAAGAATTGAGAAACTTATGATATCATATTCCTGCTGCAAAAGGTTATCAGTAAGATTTAATTTGCGATCATTAAAGTCAGAAGCTCTGGTGTAAAACCCATACAAAGGAGCCAAAGTAATGATCCCACCAAGAAACAGAAAGTTAACTATCGAGAAAGGAAATTCGCCCCTTTTAACATAAATTTTAGGGCGTAAACAACCCTGATCTATTTTTTAAATCCAAATCTAAATCATGGAGTTATGTAAGGTATGTTCTAGAGGATAAATTTATTTCGCAAATTGATCAAATTCTGGATTTTTTAAAGCTCCAATTAACATCTAAATATCTGAAAGTATTATTTAACTTGTCCCCCAACCATGCTCTGAAGGGTATTTTTTAATTCAAAATTTTGCATAAACATAACAATATAAAGATAAATATGCAATTAGAGGTGCACAGTTTGTGCCAAAAGGTATTCCAACTTTCTGTTGATCGGCAGTAATACCAAATCGTTATCGTTATTAATATCATCAAGTAGAAATTCGGCCGTTGTAATCATTTCAGAGGATGTCCAACAAGAATATTTATTATAAGATTTATCGCTAACAAAGGAATTGTATGTATCGCAGCATATGTAATGAAAACCAGACTTTTGGAATGACCATTTGATGAGATATAAAAACTTTTCCCTAATAGGCTTATGTGGAAAAGTGGTTTAAAGATTTGAAAAATCATGTCATAAGTAAATAACTTATTACAGACTATTCCTGCATTTGTAAATATTCTTAATCAATGAAAATACGAAAAGGCTTCTAAAAGAATTCTACTAAGTAGTTGTCTCTGCCGTCGGATTTGTCTTCCCATTTCGATTTGTTTGGCTTTGAATGCCTCTTTTACAATGTTTCAATCTTTGACTTCCTTTGTTTCGGCTCTAATGCTACTGATGAGAGGTTATTTCTTGAAATGTACATAAAGCATACCCATAATTTTCCATACTTGTTTTACATTGGTAATTGTTTATTTTGAAAACACTGGGTCGATACCTCTGCGGATAGATCATGTCACCGAGGGTATTCACCAGCCCCAATGTCAGACTTGTCTGATATAAAATTTATCAAACGATATATTACAGAAATTTGCTGCCTTTGTCAAAAATCATTAGCGCTGAAAATACAGAAAGGCCTCGTAAAATATTGTTTTTAGTAGTTGCCCCTGCCGTCGGGTTTTGCTTCCCATTTTGTTTTGTTTGGATGCTAGTGCTTCTTTTGCAATGTTTGGATCTTTGACTTCTTATGTTTCGGTTCTTAAGGTACTCATGAGAGGTTACTTCTTGAATTCAGTGTAGTGTTGTGTGTTCTATGTTTGTCTTTCGTTTCATTTTGTTGGCCATGGTCTTGTCTGTCCTCGACTTAACGAGTTCTGTCTGCCCCTTTGGTATCTTCGAATTCCTTTGACCATATACAATACCTAAAATGTCCCCATCTTTTTATTAAACATTGGTAATGTTGTATTTTGAAACAACTGGGTCGATGTCCCCGAGGGTATACAACTTTTTACTGAATGTAATAAATAGCCACCCACTCGCTCCATTTATCCTTTTAATTAGAAAATACAGTCCTTTAAACCATAATATTCAAAAATTTCAAACAATATCAACCAATAATAATAAAAAAACAACAACAATAATAATTATAATAAAATAATAAGAAAATGCGCTATGGTGCGTTTTTTATATAACATCCCATTTTTAATTTAAATAAGTCTAATGAAATATATCGGATAACAAAAAATAACCAGTTTAAATTTTATCCATGGCAAATTCAATTTCAAATCTTAATACAGGATTGAAGTCCGACACTATCAAACTAATTCATATTTTTGCAAATCATGAATATCACTGCGGTTTACCTGGCCATGTCGACCTTATTAGGACAGAGGACGTCAAGGTGAGATGAATAATTATATGAGGAGAACAGCACTGACCTTGTCATTGCAGATGTTTGTATGCTACGCTTTTGAAAATGGGTTTGATAGAAGTATCCGATCAGGAGACAAAATAGGTTCCTTACGTTCAAGGCTCTCTTACAATGGGAGATCATTAAAAAGAATTGGATGAGGAAAGAAAAGTTGATACATCGTGAGTATAGGAGACCGTTCGGAAGCCGCAAAAGTGTCACAGTCGATCCCTGACGCCCAGTCTAATAAGATGACCGAACCGGGGATACATGATTGTATCAAGAATATGAACAACAAGCGATATAAGTCAATCCGCATAACAGAAAGTGTTAATAGACTCGATTTAACTTAAATTGCCTCAACTTGCTGTGTCTTACTAATCACAGTGCCCTCACTATATTGTACAAAGGTCAATGAAAGGTCAATTAGTGCCCGGGTTCTGGGATCATAAAGGCCACACTATACTACTAATTGTATGATTATCTATGGATCAACGATCCACAACATCTAAATTACAAACATCTACAGGTTTCCTTAAGGCCTTCAGTAATGGACAAATATCCAAACCATAACAGAAGCTGTAATAGACCTCAAAACAAAAGATGAAGATATTCTTTTTTAACTTTAATTGACAAAATACATATCATCATTGTAAAACAAGTAACATCCATTGGAAAAAGTTCATGTCTTAGGACAGACACAGAAAACTTTTTGCTTGGTTAAACATATTTATGAGCTCTCTGTAACTTTTCCCTAACTTTTGGCATTGTTGACAAAACGATATTAAGAAAAACCTTTAAAACCAGCTGCATAAGATTTAACTTTTGCAGTCGATGCATAATACGCAGACATTTACAAATACAACAAGAGACAACTTGATGTACCGAAAATCGAAAAAAAAGAACTCGCTGTTTCTCAGTGCTGATTAAAATCCAAATACAGTTGATAAAATACCTGGTTCTCTTTTGATAACACATCAACAACAACAGGTCTGGCTGAATTTAGTGTGAACATATCGTGATTAGCCAAAGAGTAAAAAAATTAATAAATTTACAAAGAATACGTAACTTATTTCCATAATACACCATATGAAGAAACCAAATAAACGTCCCAATCAATTTAGGGAAAATTTACAATAGGAAATGAGAAATCGTTTCTCTTATTATATATTTAAGTTTTTTTGGCTTTCTTTTCCAATAAGGAATAAACATTGTGCTTTATAAATTCTATATGAACCTTTAAAATAATTACCTCTCATAAGTAGCATTAGAATCAAAATGTCCGAGATCCTTACATAGTAAATTAAGGATTAAAAATTCAAACAAATCGAAAAAGGAAGCAAAATCCGGCGAAAGTTCAGCTAGAAGTTGCAATAAGTTTTAAAGCCTTTCCTTATTTTCAGTGCTTTAGAATTTAAACCAATGCAAAACATTTGTGAAAAATATTATTTGAAAAATTTCATGTCAGACAATCTTACAACTAGACTAGTGAAAACCACCTGCAGATGCATCGACTCAGAGGTTTCAAACGTTTACCAATATTGATTAAATATGATTATTGTGATAGGTAATGTGTACATTTCAAGGAGTTAGCTATCATCAGTAGCATTTTAATCAAAATCAGGAAGTCAGAGATATCAACGTATAAAAGAAATATCCACATCAAAAACATAGCAAAATAGTAAACAAAATAAGTTTCTTCAGGTCATATTTGGAGATTTCCGAATTATTAACTGCAGCGTTAATGGTTTTAAAACAATTTCTCTTTATACCGCGCCCCTTTATAAATAATTGAACTACTTGATGCAAAAGGCTGTTTTTGTTTATTTTAAATTATCAACAAAATCCTGTTTTGTTGGATCTTTTTACTGTGATTCATTTTAATAAAGAAACAGTTGGCAATGAAATATTCGCAGTTGGTGCCCATGTAAATATCTATCATCTGCTGAAAGGAAACATTTTAAAATTGAACACGAATGATTTCAAGAATGAATTCTAATGCTAAAAATCATATCAGATAGCACTCAATTTGCGTAATTATCATTAATTTCGTAATTTTCAACACAAAAGGTAACATATGGGGTAAATGGCAAGAAGATCATAATCAATCGCTTTAAGAAACTGACGACAGGTTTTACACTATATTATTTATTTTTAGTTTTTGTCGAACTGTGATTTTTTTCTTTCTTGCAATTTTGACTGTTTTAAAAAATTCAATAATAAGTTCAGTTTTGAATTCAATTTTTGGCCATAGAGCCTTTGGTTTTTGTCTCTCTAAATTACTGGTATAGAATCTGAAAATAACTCTGGATTCAATGACAGTCGGAACATGCAGGACGGCACCCCGAAAATCATATATAAACATCACCGTTCATTAAACCATTAAATATTAGACATATAAAAAAAAATGTTCCTTCGTGTAGTTTTCTTGAAAGTATAAATTTTTCCTCAGAAATTTTGGATGCACTGTGTACCAAATAATGGGGTACCCAAAAAGGGGACATGAAAAACAAAGTTTTGAGGTTTTATTCAAAAGAGAAACATATCCTCCTTCTGCTACTTGTCGGAAACGGAATATTTCTCACCTCTCAATAGTTAAACTTTTAAATTTTAAAGCACTCGCTGAGACTCGAGCTTTTAACTTTAAAAATTTAATTACCACGAGTGGAAAAATTCCGTAACTGTCTGGAAGCAGAAGGAGAATCTATATTTTTACGTTATCAATGCCAACTTTTGTCCAATTTTTAGAAAATTGGGATATTTTGGCTGGTGTTTTTAAGGCATTGTTAATGTCGGTAACTTCTTTCGAGTAACAAATTACGATGAAAGATCAGTTTAGTCATGCCAATTTTGATATTGATAGTCCGTAAGCTACGTTCACCTAACATACCGCTGGATATTACTATATATGATTTATGGTATACTAGAGTATTTATAACTAAGAAATGTAAGATTTTCAAACGAAAACTGTTTGGGATGGGCTATAATGCCAGCTCAAAGTTTTGTACCATCCTAGATTCAATTTTAGTTTTTCTAGGAAAGTATGGACAGCATTAAACGGAATGACCTAAAATTTGATATCACTGGAAAGCTGTAGATTTCAAAAGGTCTAGTATATTTTTTCTCTCTTTCTTTAGGTAGAAATTACAAAAACATTATCCCTAACGTCCCCCCAAAAGACGAAATGAAGAAAAAAATATTTGTTAAACTTATTATTCACACGACGTTAAATGCAGAGTGTCCTGAATTTAGCATACATATTGAAAATAACAAAAGCCCATTTTTCATATTTTCAGTTTTCTTTTCTTTTCTTTTAAGATCAAAGTGTACACTTTAGTGATTACTACTAAAAGGAGAAGAGAAAGCATATATTTGATAGACTCATTTGAACGGTAATGCTTGCAATATTCCATTCGTATAATAGGTCACTCTTCTCTCTTGGTGCTGTCAGATCTTAAGCTCTCGAAAACATAGTTCCATTGAAAAAAAAACTAAAATCTAAAAAATCACAGGGCAGTACTAAACTTTGACCTTTTAGTTCTATCTATCTCACGCACTTAAAACTTGCCCTGATTTGATATTTTGCCAATTTGTTTGTAATTTCTCAAAATATAAACATAGTGTGGATGCAAAAATTAGAATGATAGTTATTTTATCTTTAATTATCTTACCTTGGCAATGATGTCTAATTGTCTGAAGATTACGTTATTTTTCAGATTGTTATGTAGATGAAGAAATAAAGAAGCAAATAAAGCATAGAATGCATCGTCATAATAATGGTAAAGGAATTAAGTGTACAGAAAAAAGTTCGACATACAAGAATATTTCCAGATTAATATAATATAATATAATGTAATATACCAAACAGTTGTTAAATCTGATGACAGGCCACAAATTGGTTTAAGGGTTCTGGGGGAGACTTGAATTTTTCCTGCAAGCCAAGCTGGATTTGAGGTAGGTTCAGGCAATAAGTCGGCTAAAATGCTCAATCAGTGGTAAAATACATTTCCGTGCTTATCACACGTCGACTAGAATCATAATTGTGGGTAAATAAAGTATATAACACAATTACCGAAAAAATCAAAGTCCATAAGACATACGGCAAAATAGGTATCACACCACCGG
>JAULBM010066313.1:0-19901 GCA_032357055.1 Geukensia granosissima | reverse complement strand
TTATCTTTCTCGAAAACAACAAAAGGGGCCTTTTACGTGCAAGGATAATGGCACTCTCCAAACACGTCACCCACAATAGTCCACAGCCAGACTTTCCGTATTATAACCTGGCATCCCCCATACGAGAGGGCCTCTCCTATCCGCCAACCGGGGTTCTAGATAAAAGTAAACCACTGCCCAAAAAACAAACAAGAATATAATATTAATTCAAATTCAGAATGGTAAATATTACCATATTTAGCTTTGTTTCATTCTAATCTTCAGAAATTAAACACAATAACAGCATTATAAGAGCCAGAACAGGGGAATCGCTAAAAACAAGGGCAGTAGTCTCTAATCTTTTTCAGAACCAATACAAGAAAATAACTTAATGAGTTGTGTTTTGTGGGTGTTTGTCATGATTTACTCATTAGCTGGACCGCTATTTTTGGATCTTTGACTTCCCACGTTTTGGTTCTAATGCTACTGATGAGAGGTTAGGGACCGGTCATTATTTATCTCCATGGATAGGCCGAGAGATTAAAAAATGAGCCGTTAAAAAATAACTTACCCTATTTTCCACACACAGGAAAATTCTCAAACCCCCTCTCTCAAGTACCAAAATAAAGTCACCCCACCCCTTTGCATTTTGCATAAAAAGGTTTATAACACAAGACATTTAATATGTATTAAATTTTAGATAGTGTACAAGTGCATGTGTAAATAATTTTTCTTTACAAAAAAGTAACAGCCCCCTCTTCAATGAGTTAACAAATGCATAACCTCTTCAAGTACTGTTTTTTTACCCCCTACTTTCTTGCCGGTCCACCCCTGAAGATGAATAATGATATATCATACCAAAAGGACTATGTACAATAAAGGCCTTATTTGGCCCCTATTTCTGCCGTAAATTAAAAATAATTATAAACTAAAATCTTTTAGATAGAATTTAAGGATAATTATGAATAACAGATAAAAACTCATAACCATCAACTTATCTCTTGTGGATATGTCATACTGACGTCACAAAGTTGAGCTAATTGTAATATTTTCTTGTATTTGTTATATTTTTGCTTAATTTTAAGCGGTTTTTGGTGTGGGAAACATCGAGCGCATGCGAGTGCCAATTTTTTTAATTGAAATTTTTAACTGTCTTGACAATAAACAACTTATAGTAAAAAAATTTGATTGGCACACGCATGGGCTCTATACTTTCTAGACCTTAATTGATTGTAAAATGGTCGATAAATCGTTGTTTTTCTCAGAATATACAATTTTCGCTCACTTTGAGGTCCTTAATCGGCAAAAATAGTTTTTTTACATAAAAATGATTTAATGCCTTGGTAAGACTACAATTTGACAGTGGTTTACAGTAACTTTTATGTTGATCTGATTAAATTCATATTAGGGGGCCAAATAAGGTCCTTACTATACATAGTCCTTTCTCTAACTTAAAACAAAATCCTACCAGGTCGAACACATTGTGAAATGAAGTAGAGTTTTCCAAGCAAGGATTGTAATTTTCCAAATAAATCAAAAGCATAATCACTTTTACATTTTTTATAAGAAACTTCACAGCCGGCCAAATTATCCAAATAATTAAGTAATCCCAGACTATATTTCTGACAAATAAGCCGTTTTATACCCATTGCCAGCACTTTCTCAAACTAAATATAACCTTTCCATTCATATCCGAGCAGATGGCTGTCGCCAGGGTCTACATTCAATTGTCTATACGCCCTTTTTAAATCTCTCTTGAAAATTTTGCAACCATTTCCCTTGATTTTTATCAATTTTATAAAATCATCAACTGTACGATAAGAAACTGAAACAAATTCTCCCGAATAAATATCTTTTGATATATACCGTCATTTGCAGAACAATTTTCAGGGAAACGTAAATCAACAATTACTCGCCTTTCGCAAGGATTTTAGGGACTGAACTCAGAGGTCAAAGTGCAAACGGATTTGATTTAAAAGTGTACGATAACTCCTTGTGTAAATACTTCCGAATATCATCGGGAAAATTAGTTGCACCTGGATGATTCTTTTTAGCAGTTGAAGAAACAGGCGTTCCGAAGTGACCAACCGGCCATCCATACTGTACAAAAACACAAATTTGAACATTGTGATAATCAACCAAATATTTTCTCAAACATTGAAAATTCAAATGAAAATTTATTGGTATTTTACAAAACTAAAAATTATATTTCCCGATTCTTTAAATGCCTTGTGAATCATCAGAAATATCTTTATCGTACTTGATCTCAAAATCCTTGCAAAAAGAACATTTTCTAATGTGACTTGAACTCCAAAAATATTACAATCAAGTCACTGAGCAAAATGCGGGCAAGCGGGGAACTTTCCGGACGCACATGTTTTACCTTTTCTATTCTGTAACAAGCTGCACAAATATGCTGCACGTCTCGATTTATGCTTCTTTTCAAACTCAAACGGGGAGACTGTTTCAAACATTTGTTTTTCTGATACATAGAATACATAGAACAATACCACACAGATGATGCTTTTTGACCTTTTTTTAAAGTTGAAAACGGTTTTGTTAACGTCTTGTTTAATGTATTTGGAAACATCCTTCCATTTCGTTTGGCCTGTTTTAATTGACATAAAATTTTAATAAGGCTTTCCACTGGTAAATACCACTGTAATACACTATTTGTTCATAATCAAAGATAAACTCGATTGTTTTTCTGTTTGTTTTATTTTATCAGGTGTGATGATTTCTAGCTTACATGCCACAAATAAACGATAATCTACATCTGGAAATTTGGTAGATTTACTGATATACTCTTACTGTAACAAAGAATGGGGTCAGATCTGTGGATTCACCACATCACCGCTTGCCTTTTTAAACAATACCGGATCGTTTATAATCAGAGGACAAATCAGAATCTGAAGTAATTTCGTTCACTCGGGTCATACAATCCGGCCACAAATTTGCGTGCAGCTGCTAGAGCGGTGTCAAAGTCCTGCTCTGCTAGTTGTGACAAATCATTGAATTCCGTTGTTGTGCTTCTCAAAATCTCCAGATCAGATTTTCTGCCAATGCCAAATATTGATAAGGTGGTATCACATCCCGTCAGCGCGTGTGCATTTGGCAAAAGATAAGAAGCGGGTAGTTCAAGTTGAATAAATCATGGATAGGGATATATCAGATTTGTTGTATTCCCAACCAGAACCCACAGACCTTGAGTATTTGTAATAATAGTACATAGACTTGTATTGGTTATTATACAGGCACATGACTAACACATTATTCAGATGACCGGACGATTACTACCGCCCTGCTCAGCTAAGCGTTTCTGAGTCTGTTGGAATCGTCCATTATAATGTAAAAGTACTCCAAGATAAACAACAGAATTCACAACTTTCAGTTTTTAGTTATCATAATACCATGTATGGTTCACTCTATACCACCCTTTTCGAAAACTACTATTTCAGTTTTAATTTCATTTACTTTAATTTTCCATTTATCACAATATATTTGCAATTTATTCAATAAATCCTGTAGAGCATCTGGACTCTTAGCAAACAAAACGGTATCATCCGCAAATAATAACAAATATATAAGAGATCTATTGAATTCCACATAGTCACGTATGTCATGTGCATCCACTTGTAAGTTTTGGAAGATGTCATTAATGAAGAATAGAAATAAAAGAGGAGATAAGGGTTCACCTTGTTTAACTCCAATATTGTTACTGAAAGCAGGAGAAAGTTTTCCATCACATTTAACACGTAGGTTGAAAACGGAATACATAAATTTCATCATTGATATGAACTAAGAACTTAGTCCGCTGTTGAACAGTTAATACCAGAGAATACTTCTATCAACCCGGTCAAAGGCGCTACTAAAGTCGACGAACGCGGTATATAATTTCTCCTTACGCTCAAGTGTTCTTGTTATAATACGTGAAGGATAAACACTGCATCGACGGTAGATTTGCGAGCTCGAAAGCCAAACTGGTTGTCTATAAGAATTTCATTATCTTCTGCCCAACTTAAAAGACGGTTATTCAACACTGATGTGTAAATTTTGGAGAAAACACTAACTAGCGTTATAGGACGATAATTGTTTGGATTTGTGAGATCTCCTTTCTTCGGGACCGCAACTAAAATACCGTCTACCCAATTTTCTGGATAAAATTCATATTCAAAAAGTTTATTGAATAAGATTGTCAAAAATGATGAAAAGAATTGTGGGTCTGCTAAAAACATTTCTCCGCTAATGTCATCTATTCCAGAACTTTTATTACGCTTTAATTTCTTAATTACACATTCGACTTCCACACTACTTATTTCACAGTCCAATTCGTCTACATGATTAATGTCTATGGGAATACTGTCTATTAATGCTTGTACTTCCGGTGTTAAAACATCCTCATCCTTTCCAAGAATATTTTTAAAATGTTCGAAAATATCGGATTCATCAACGCCACACTTAGATCGATGCTTCGGTTTTACTTTTGACCAGAATTCTCTCGGGCTAACTTTTGCTAATCTACTAAGTTCTTGACCACGTGTACGCTTATAACGCATTTTCGCTTTGTATTTAGCTTTATTATAACTATTGCGACTTTGTATATAAATTTGTCTATTTGCATCTGTAGGAAAACGTCCAAAACGGTTTCTTGCAGCGTGAAATTCACCACGTAAACGTTTACATGTATTGTCAAACCATTCGTTATTTAACTGTTTTGGGATATCATATTTTTGTTCAAATTCTTTTCCAAATATATCAAAGGCACACTGATAAATTGTATCTGTTATACTATTAACAGCATGATTTGCGCTTACTTGATCACTGATATTGTTAACTAGTTCAAGAAAATCGTCTTGTTTGGACCGTAAAGCTTCCATATACTCGTTATTTCGATTACTGTCCCATCTTATATATCTACATTTTCTATTTGTACAATCAGATGTGTGCGGCAAGTCCGTTGGTATCTCAAAATATAGCGGTGAGTGATCCGAAAATTCGTTAAGTTCAAGTACCTCAAATTTGTCAACCATATTATAGTCACTTGGAAAGGTTAATAGATAATCATTTACGCTTCTGCCATTTGCGGTACAAAACGTAAATTCACCCGATAGATCACATCCGAGTCTTCCGTTACATAAAGTAATCCCGGTATTATAACACATCTGAACAAGGTTGCGACCGAATCTATTCACTACTGTGTCCCTTGAATTACGCCGCGGAACTATGGGGTTTTCATCATAAGAAACACTATAAATATATCTGTCAAGATTATCATACTCTAGTGTATCATTCAACAACCCTACCCTACTGTTAAAATCCCCACATACCAATACTCTGCCCTTCTCTCGATATTCAAAAATAGCACTTTCAATAAGCTCAAAGAAATCACAGTCATTTCTTAAATAATAAGATGATTTTTCATGAGGTATATAAACAAAAATAATGTAAACATCTCTATTATTAAGAAAAAAGTCTTTCTTTAACTTCACTATTAACACACCAAATTTTATTTCTTTCACTATCTCAATACCTTTAACGAGTTCAGATTTACAGTAAAGGGCAATACCTCCCTCATTTCTAGTACCAATATTATTACTCCTTCCAAATGAAGAAACAATATCAAAATTATTCAAAAATATTTTACAATCATCTTTTAACCATGTTTCACAAAGAAATAATAGGTCATATTTATTAACAAAATTTACAAAATCATTATCATCTACACAAGAAGACAGACCATGTACATTCCAACTTAGACATTTAATATTTCTTTTTGGACCTCTGCTGTTGTCCTATTGTTCATCGTATTCTTTACCTGCCACAAACAGTTTGTCTCTCACGAAATAAGCTTTAAGGTTTTTTTCTCTCAATTCTTTCAATTTTGGTAAGAGTTCTTTTCTTCGTTTCATAATTTCATTCGGCAATTGTTCAGAAATTCCAAATTCAGTTCCTTTAAGATTGGATGCACGTTTACGGACCTCTTGCTTGTGTGATAAGTCTGCAAATTTCACTAAAATCGGACGAATTTTCTCCTCTTCATTTGATTCTTTTCCTATTCTGTATGCACTTTCAATCTGAATCTTACGTCCTGCATCTTTAATGTTCAATTTCTGTTCCATAAATGTATGTAGATCTGTAACGCAATCCTCGTCTCTCTTTTCAGGAATGTTGTAAAAAACAAGATTACCTCTCATTGCCTGAAGCTGCATATCTATGAGTTCCTCTCTAAGTTTTACATTATCATCTTGTGTCCTCTCTCTTGTTTGTTCAATAGCAGTCTTTTGTTGTGTTATTTGATCACTAAAACGTCTCAAATTTTCCGCTTGTTTGTTCATTTTATCATTTACATCTTTAATTTGTACTTTCAATGTTTCAAGTTTAGTTTTATGTTCCTCGGAGTGTACGTTGAATTTTGTACTAAGTTCTTTCATTTGTGTTTTAAATTCGACCATATTTTTCTTTGTGTCGTCGAAACTGTCGCTGAAATGCTGAGTTGCCCTTTCTACCTCACCCACTCTATCCGATAGTAATTTCGTTTCACTCTCTACTTTATTCACTTTAAAATGCACATTATTTACTATTGTTTCAATCTGGTCTAGTTTGTTAAGTCTATTTTCCATTCCATTGATTTTTTATAGATGTTTTACTTTCTCCAGTTTTTTGTTGAGGTTTAGCTTGGACAGAAAATTATGGCTTATTCCAACAAATTTAGTGGTAAAATAAAACACAAAATACCTAAATCATCAGCTCATACATTATCATTAGTAAACATAAGAAGATGATATTTTGATCAAGAAACTTTCAGATATTCAATAGTAAATCAACATATATTTAGAGTTATGATAGTTACATCTTTTTTCAGATAAGACAGCTGGGGCTGAGGCGTTGTTACTTCTTGCTATATCAGGGACGGCGACGGTGATTTTAATTATTACAATTGAATCAGTGGTAATCTATTATACATGTAGAACTTACAGTATCAAAATGTCTACCGTTAAACCAAAAAGCGGAATGCAGGTTATTATAGTCAAAGGAGGAATAAAGATTATATAATCGATCCAGAATATTACTACAGAAAT
Source organism: Geukensia granosissima (assembly GCA_032357055.1). Lineage (NCBI taxonomy): Eukaryota > Metazoa > Mollusca > Bivalvia > Mytilida > Mytilidae > Geukensia > Geukensia granosissima. The sequence goes on along the minus strand of JAULBM010066313.1, from coordinate 12,843 downwards.
TATTATTACATATATGATAGCAGAAAAAACGATTATATGTGTGACTACGGAAATTATGATTATATAAATGATGACCGAAATTATTATTACATATATGATAGCAGAAAAAACGATTATATGTATGACTACAGAAATTATGATAATAAGTATGACTACGGAAATTGCAATTATATTTATGATGTTTGCTACTACTAAAGTAGGAAAGCAAGAATTCTTGTCGACTATATTCATATTAATAAAATAGTACTAACATTAAATGGCTAAATGAACAGCCGTGTATGCCAAATGAAATAAACTGTAATATTTTAGTTTTACAATTTTCACTCCGCTTGCCGGTAACTTAAATGTGATTAGCGACGACACTTGTAGTTGAACGGATTATTTCTTATCCAGAAGAGGTTGTAGATATACTTGATTGATGAATTAGATATAAAATTTCTGTATATTGTTAGCAATATTTTTTTCTTTCTAGATATTTTAACTTTCAAATTTCTCTCCATTGATTGATATTTAATGGTTGTATAAAGAAAAGATTAGCAACGGCTATTAATAGAAGATTCTCTATATCACTGCAAGCATAGTCTCATTTTCACTTTTTTCCGAGAGGAGCCCCTTTGGGGGCCCAAGAAGTATAGCGATCACAGGACAAACCGGAACCTTCAAACGGATTTTTTGCCGTTTAACCGTCGTATTTGTGGTCCTCCGCATCGCAATTTAAATCGTTTGAGAACAAAATTAACGTCCATCATTTACCAGAAATAAGGAAAGTAATATTTAATTAACGTTTTGTTGTCTCTTTATGGTAGAAAGCGTTTTACATAGCTGTTAATTGCAGCAAAGGGTTATTTTCTGATGCGGATTAATCTTCGGACAGTCATGAATATTCATTGTTCTATTTGATACTGAAGTGTGAAAAGGAGATCCTTCCATTGAACGAGTTAACAAATTGGCGAATTCCTCTAGTTTTAAATATTGGGTCCCCCGAATAAACAGTACTTCGGTACTTTGATTTACCCAGGATTACATTTTCATTTATCATTTGTCATGCACAAGGTCTGTCACAAATCAGTTGAGCACTATGTTACATTTTTAACCTTTCCCAATTGACAAAGTAATGTCATCTTTATCAGTGATGAGACTGACCATGCAGTTGTAATGACCACCCACACAATTTTAGCACTCTTAACCATCACGTCATTAACTAGGTTTCCTTTGAAAAGTCACTGATATGGTATGAATTTCCAAATTTCGAGGTCATGAAGATGGTTTGGTTTGACCACCCTAATTGCACATATATATATATATCGTTTTTATCTATTTGGGATCTTTTAAATTTTTAATCAAAAATTCAAAATGTGAATTTTCCAAAAAGGAAAATTATTAACAATTAACATTTAATTAAGTAATTTCAAAATTTGACTAAAACATAAATAATAACTAGTTTTAGAATTTTAGATATTTAAAAGTTTGGTAAAACTTCCAAAAAATTATATCTTAGAATTTTGTTGAAATTTTGATATTTTAAAACTTCGATAAAATATCCAAAAAATAAACTTTGAAAACTTTTTGAAATATTAAATTGTTAAGTGTTACACGGACCGTTAAGATAAAATATCTTCGAAAATTTTTCCACTCATATCTATCGTGAAGAAAACACCTTCAAAATTTCAAAGAAAATATTTCACTCTTGCTAAAATATTCAAATGTGCCCTGCTGATTTGTTAAACTGATGACGTCAACAGTTACATAAATTATCAAAAGACGGTTATTACGTAGCCATTTTTACAACATTTTATCATTGTGTCACAAAATATAAGGTTTCGTCCTATTCCTTATTTTTCTTTCAGTTCTGAGGTCAGTGTCAACTGTATCGACACATAATTCCGAGTCTTCCATATCTTCAATGATGGATCTCAAACTTTTTTCACTTATTATTCAAAACATTCTCTTTTATTAACAAATTTTAAACTTATAATAATTTTTGAATATGCCAATCGTTAATAAAAGCCTTTTGAAGACCTCTAGATAGTGTTCAGGTGCGAATTTGGTTACGGGCGAAACCCGGGGGGCGAAACCACCCGGAACCGTTCATGCAGATGTTGCAAGTTCTCCTTACCAGTGCTGTTTCATATTCCGCAGTTTTATAAAAAAATAATTAGAGAAGTCAAATGAAATTTTAGATTAAGGTACGTGTCTATGTGTATAAAACATCACAAAATTGATCCTTTGGGGGAGCTTGAAAGAAAATACATGCAGATTTGTTTCTCCCGTGAATCACTTTTAATTTTTAATTTAATTTTTCAATGGGACCATGCACATGTGGTAGTGGCATCAGAAAGTCTCATTGTGGCGCATATTTTAAATATTACAAATGTGTTGTCTGTCTAACGGGGTGTCGGACTAATTAATGGGTTGGTAACGGGGCGTCGGACCAGTGGTGTGACCATTTCCTGATTTTACGACCCATCAATTCTATTGGCACATGAAACAAGCCCTCAAATGAAACCAAGTTGAGGTGTATGTTAGGTGGGTGAATTAAAATTTTAGAAATGCCCTCTTAACGTTGGAGTTTTCGGTGCGTTGTGATAAAAAACGTTTAGATTCGGTTATTTAATATACTTGAATTTATACTGGTTCCACTACATTAACTAAAAGATTGATTAAATTCGGAATCCAGTAACAAAAAGTCTTCGTGAACTTTGACACATTTACCAGTTGAAAAACATCAAAAAATGTTGCTGCATATTATTTGAAGTTCCAGAATCAACATGGAGAATAAAAGAAGAGGTGATCTAATACTCTACTTAATGTGCAATATGTATTGTTTCTATCCATGTACGGTCTGTCAAACTGTATATAAAAACTGTTTGACACAGACCGGGCATTGAAAGAAACAATTTAAGTGGCTGTTGTTCGTTCAGCGAGAAAAAATTATTATTTGAAGAATGGAAAGTTTTAACCTATGAATATAGGAGTAGGACTCGTGTGAAGTTACATGTAGTCTAAACATGGAAGTATTATACTATAAAAAAATCCATGGTTCAAAATCAAATAATTATGCTTAATCCTGTTTCGGATTTGATTTCGGTGAAATCTCCACCAGTCCCATATCTCAACACTGTTTAAGTCTATTCGAGAAATTTTCTAAGTGAACTGCAAAAGCCATAATTTAAGCAACAACCCTATGATAGGCAAGACTCCATCCTCCATTTCAGGGTCATATTCGCTCTGTGCCGCTCCTGCAGTTAGCCCTTTCACATTTCGGGACATAAAATAGTTCCCAATTCACTCAAAAATGATGTCACAATCAAAATCTGCAGTAAATGAAAAACATTGATGGCAAGGAAACATTGTTGAGCTTGAGAGCTTGTATCCTTGTGTGGAGGTTGGCAAGACTCTTTCAGGGGACAATTAAAAAAATCATTTTAATTTTATAAAATTTTCTTACCTTATTAAGAATTTATAGTGTGAAATCCATCAACATCGTTTCACGTTAGCCATATTGTTGTAAAAACTAGATTTGTAAATTCCATCTGTTTTTCTCGTGGTTGGAGTGCAGTCTCTCTGACAGTTACCCCAGAGGTGTCAAGTCTCCCGATCTCGGCGGGAGCCTCCCGCAAATTTTACAAAAAACGCAGAATCTCCCACAACCTTATCTGTCTCCCGCCGGGAGTTAGAATCTCCCTCAAATTTTGGGAACAGCGAATTTTGGAAGATCTCGAGGTTTTTCCAATATCGCATATTGTAAGTTGAATTGAATTTTGCAAAGAATAAATGTCAGTTTTGTGATTTCCTACACAATATTTAAGTCCTGGATTGACAAATCATGCTTTTGACTTGTCAAGTGCAAGTGGATGCGTACTCGGTCCCGAAATGGTATTTGTGTCTGTGGTACAAGATCTTTGTCAGAATAACTTTATGAATCTAGGGCTCAACATGCAAAGTGCTTAATACTGGAAAGAGTTGATGTTTATTTCTTACTGACAAAAAAATTCGTATCAAATTCCAGTCCAGCTAATGAAACGAGGCTCTCAGTTCAGGAAAGATAAAGTGGAGGGTAATAGAATTCAATGTGAATTCAGGTGTAAATGATTAAACAATTTCTTAAAATACTGCAAAAAGAACTACAAAAAGATGCTAGTGGGTCCCACCTGAACTGTGAAATTGACTTATAAAAACATAAACAAATACTTAATAAATACGTAGAACTTGTGCATACTGAGAAGGATATTATAAAAAGAAGTTTCTATCTTTATCATGTTTATTTTTTAAATTTGTTTTCTGTACGCTAAAAATAATGATGCGCAAATGGCACTACGGTAAATCTCCCTCATTGAAAAATTTTTTTGAGGGAGATCTCCCTCAAAGGACTTTTCAAAAGTTGACACCTCTGAATTCACTACAAGGGGTCAGGCCATTTCCGAGAATTTTTCAAATTTTGATTTGGACATTTCTGAGAATTTAAATGTCTCTTTTCTGAGAATTTTTTATGCATGTAATAAGACAAATTATTACAATACAAAAAAAAATTGATGCATCTTTTCTGATAATTTCATAATGTAAATATTTGGATGGTCATATAAAGAAACAAATGGAAGCAATGCTCCTGTTCTCAAAAACGATAACAAGGACATACATCTGATATTGAAAAGTGGCTTTCCAATTTTTGCAGATTATGTTCTCCATATTTATCCCAGAAAACAGCTGACCTGCTGTCATGTACATGTATTTTACTTTGGATTTTAATGAAAAATAGTTATTTTTAGAAAATATGCCCTCTTAACAAGTCTTACCTTTTTGATAGGTTTCAATAAATAGTTATTTGTGTCTCTTTTCGTTGGGTTTTATTAGTTAATATAAATTCCAAAGCACATTACACATTTAGTTTAGTCCCATTTGTTTTTTAAATTTCAAAGTTACACACTGGGTCAACTTCTGTTTACCCTGCTACATACATGTATATGTGTTGCATCAAAGAAAGGGGGTTCTGGTAGTTTGTGATACGATAGCAGACAATGCTTTGACGTACAGTCATTAATTCTTACATGTATATCTGATAAGAAACACACAAAAAAATTGACAACTACAAATATTATTATCAAATAATTTTTTCTATATCATGCCACACCTATTTTATTATATTTATAGTTTAACAACTAATGTATACTTTCATGACTCTTAATTCATACATCTTATCCCAGACTCAAATAGAGGAGGATTACAGGTTTTGTTACATCTAAAACAGGAATGCCACGTTATTGCATAAGAAATGTTTCCCACATTTGAAGCTTTAGTAAAAAGACTTTTTACATGCTAGACTATAAGATAAGACAGTTTTATTAACAAATCATGGAACCTTATGGGTAGCAAATCTAATACAATAATTAAAAATAATAATCGGAAAGAGTTCCTTTTGGCACCCCTTTGGTTGACGGAATAAGCATAGACATACATTATGGGGGTGCCAAAAGGAACTCTTGCCCATAATCCTTCCAACCCACCTCCAAGACTTGGGCTGTGATTTATTGACCTCTTCTATCTCTACCGAGAAGATCTTATGAAGAGGCATGCAAACGAATGACATACATTGTCTTTTGTAGATATTACTGAACAATGTCAATGAAACAGAATCGATCCACATTCGTGACTTAATCTTAGTGAATGCACCAACAACATTTTAAGACATCTTGAGACTTTTTAAGACATAAAATTGTCTTTGTAGTGTAAGAGACATGATCATGATGTTTTTGATACATGTCTAAAGTCCTTTTTATGTCTTTTAAAAGAGGTTGATGTTCATTCACTACGGTACTATTAAATTCTTTTACAGTAATAATATCTTTGGAAAAATTATATACCTTTTTGTTTTAACCATATTTGATTGAAATTTGTGGTAAAAAAATAAAATATTAAGCAGTGGACACTGAAAAAATATATGCTTCATCGTTTTTAAATGTAAGCAGATGAATATATAATATCACCTCTCTTTAGAACACTAGAATTTCCTGATTGTAATATTAATTTTTCAAATTTTATTATTTTTTTAATGAAAAGAAGGTATCTGTTATATAGAAACAAAATCAGCTGTAAACACTTCGGCTATTTTGAATCATATGACTTTTTCGTCTAATGTACCCTCTTCAGGGAAAGAGTGACATGTCTTCTCAAAATCTTTCATGACCAAAGAAATAGAATGAAAGACCTTTCTATCCTCTTCCGCGTAGCAAAAAAACACCACCTTACAGTATGTAACTTTCAGTGAGTCCTGAACTGATAAAATCATTGCATATATTATATATAAAATCTTAATTTAAAAAAATTCGCGAAAAGTTATTTCTGGTCTGATTCTGATGAAATTTTTACCATAAATCTTAGAAATATCTTAACTTTATAAGACATTTCTAAACCATTTTTAAATAGTTTTGATACCATGATTTAAACACAAATTAAACTGAAGATGTCATAATTCACTATATAGCTGAGTAACTTCAAACTGTGTGTTTAACTCGTAATACTATAATAAAGAAAATTATTACAATAACCCAAGAGTATATTATGAATATTTTTTATTGATGTAAATGTCATGAAAATTGGAACAGGAATGACTTCAGGAGATTTTAATAGTGCCTGTTGTATAGCAGGGTGACACATAGGAATCACTCCTGTCTTCTTGTATTGTACATGTCGATGTCACACTTACCCTAAACCACTCTACAGAATTCAACCAAACTTTACATAATCTTCAGTATTAAGTCTAGTATTGCACTTTTGATTTTATTTTCTTTCCAAATCAATCAAAATTTTTAAAAAATTTGGTCATTTTTTCAACTTGGACATATTTAAGCATGAATGTAATAGCCTCATTAAGCAAAAATGCACAGGTGACCTTTGTCTTCTGAAGAAGACTCAATCTAAGTTTTGAAAAATTGTGGTTTTATGTGAAAAATGTTTTTTGAAAAATTCCAATATAGTTTTGCCGTAGTTCATGGATTCACCTTAAATCCAAAGAAAAATAAGTTTGAATTTAAAATATTTCTTTCTTCTAATTACTGAAGATTTATGAGAAAAATAAATTCAATGCAAATTAAGTCAGACTGCTTTTAATTTGAAATAAATCCCACCTTTGATAAGCTTGAAACATTAGTTTAATTATACCTAACTGTGGGGGAGATGACTGATAGGATCATGATTCATACACATCTGCATGTGCATTTCTCCGATTGATTGATTTTTGTCAGATTTCAGAATTCTTCAGAATTTAGTAATGATTGAACTGGTTGATTTGTAGAAAGAAAGAATTGCTGTTACCTTAAAGCCACATTGGTAGGTTATATATATTTAGTTTTGTTATTTCAGGGATGATGTCATCACTCAAGTTGAGCAACTCATTGGCTGGGGACCTTTCTTGCAAAATAAGGTCACATCAAGTTATTTTCTCATCCACTTCAGCCTGAAATGAAAAAAATTGTTTATTATTGTTTTTAGCTCACCTGGCCTAAAAGGCCATGTGAACTTTTCTCATCACTTGGCGTCAGTCGTCCGTCGTCCGTTCACAATAACAAAAAATTCTTCTCCTCTGAAACCACTCAGATGAGCCTGTCCTCCGAACAAAATGGTCGCCAGGCTTAAAATAGAAAAAAAGGGGGGATGAATTTAAAAAATCTTCTCCTCTGAAAGTAACGAGCCAATATCTTAGCCAAATTTGGCTGGAATGGTTCTTGTGTGGTCCTTTACTACAATTTTGTCCAATGACCCTGACCTCCAAACAAAATGGCCTCCAGACTTAAAATAGAAAAAAGGGGGATGAATTTCATAAATCTTCTCCTCTGAAACTATAGCACTAATCTTTACCAAACTTTACTGAAATGATTCTTAGGTGGTTTCCTTCTTAAATTATGTGCAGCATTTCCAACCTCCAACAAAGATGGCCATCCCAGCCGTACTAAGTGTAATATGGAACCCTATGGGAAATTTGAAAAAATAAATTTTTTATCTTGAACTGCTCCACAACCGAACATAGTTCTAAATAAAGCCCTATGTAAAAAAATTACAAGTCTGGAAACTACTTGCTCAATTTGAACCAAACTTTGGTGGAATGATTCCTAGTTAAGTCTCTTTCAGAATTTTGTCGATGACCTCACCCACCAACCAAGATGGCCACCCCAGCCGAACTTAGTTTTACATAAGCCCATATGAGAAATTTATGAAAAAAATCTTCTTGACTGGATCTACTTCCTCCATGGGCACTTTAATTTGTTGAAATGGTCCCTAGGAGAACTTCTATCAGAATTTAGTCTGTTGACCACATCGGCCAACCAAGACAACTGCCTTGGCCCAACTTAATATGACATAGGTCCCTATGGGAAAATAAATAAAAATATATTTTCTCATCTGAAACTAAACTCCATTGGTGAAATGGTCCCTAGATGGGTTCCTTTCAGAATTAAATCGGGCATCCGCCAACCAAGAGGGATGCCTCAGCCGAACTTGCTTGTGCTATTAAAACCATAGTTAATTCAAATGGTTTTAATGCAAACATTATTTTGGAAACTGTATGACAGGTGAGCGAAAACAGGCTCCTGGGAGCCTTTGGTTTACTTTTTAAATGTTTATATTTCAACAACAAATCTTGTTTGACTACAATGTCCCAAATTCTACTACATATATGGACATCATTAGAAAGGAAATAATTGTTTTGTAGGCTTGTTTACATAGACACTGCTTTTATATTGAAACTATGACTCATCATGTTCCCTGACGAAACATGGTCATTCTAGAAGCTTAGTACTGGCAGACAGTTTAAAGAGTGAGCAAAACACTTGTGGCATCTCTCTGATGTACATGTACAATATGTTTGTCATACTAGTTGGCTGGTCTGTATGTTTTTTTTCCAAAGGCCTGATCCATTAAGACAATAATTCTTAGATTACTGTCTTGATCCTTACACTTCAAAGATGATCTACTCCTGAACAATAATGCATCAATCTGATAATCTTTTTACCTATTACATTTCATTATAAAGATGTACTCCATGTGATTGGATGAACCACGGTCACAATATTGTTTACCTTGGTAAATATTCATGCATAACAATTTTTTTTGAAATAAGAGCTTTTCATAATAGGAATTTATACATAATTTAAAACTGTACAATAGCAAAACAAAATATCACAGTTAATACTTGAATCATTCATCCCCTGCTTTGTCGAGCTTGTTCAATTTTTCGTCTAACTTGGTTACAGTTTAATGTAAGTTCTGCATGTCTCATTTTCAACATTTCTAGTCTATCTCTTAAATCGTCACCTTCATCCTTTCTCTCTTCGAAGTCACGGAGTAAAGGTTCATTGCCTAACAGGCCACAACTTTGTCTTAATTTCTGATTGTCAATACGTAATGCATCTCTAGCTTGCTTTGTTCTAGATAAAATGTCTCTTTTCTGAAAAAAGGTAAAATTTCAGCTAATAAAATTTTCGTATTATTAAATGTTTTGTCCAATTAAAATTTTAGATTTAAATGGAATATGATTAATTCCTAATTTTAATATACATGTTTTCCATTGTTGATGTTCAAATGACTGTTTCACAAAGCATTCATTAAACTTTCATTTTGGTAATCCTTTATAAATGGTTATAACCTCCTCTCAATCCATATATAACCCAAATGCAATACCTTGACTGGCCACTATATTAAAAATGTCGGAGGGTAATATCTACAAAGATTTAACACATACTGATAGAAATCAATTTTGATTATGATCATCAAAATTACTTTGAAAGAACATCAACATCATAATTTATCCTAAATTTTTAACCTGTCTGATATTTTTCCAAAAGTTCCAATGTATATGGCAAAATCACAATATAAGGACTACAATGGTCAATATCCTGTCCTGTTGGTAGGATGTATATTGTTATATTGCCCAACATGTCAGTATTTAATGTACACCAATCATAATTTGCCAAAATTTAAGTAAAAAAATACCAAAAGTTCAGCTATGACGTATGTCAGGTTATATATTGTTGGAATTTCTAACTTTTGCTCATCCTGCAGTTAAAATTTTAGTTTTCCTCACTGCAAGTTAAATTTTTGACATTGAAAAAATCTGTCCGAAAATGGCATGTTTTCATAGATAAATATCCTGTTTCAGTGTTGTAGCTTGCATATAATTCAACTTAATTCTTAAAATTCCATCTTTTATCTGGCATAAAACCCCCAAAAATGATAATTTTATAATGTCTTGTTACCCAAGAACATTGGTTGATTTCACCAACAAAATGAAGTAAACTTACAAAGTTGAAAAACTAACATTACACCCTATGAAGAAATTTTTTATTTCAAGTTAAAATGAATTTATACTATAGCTTCAGCTTCAGCAAAAAATTAGAATTCCAATGATATTTTTCACTGTAACACTTTTGGTACAGGTTCACTTTTGTTCTCGCAAAATTGGTTTGGTGTATTTTTTAGTGTGTTTATTGCATTCACTTACAAAATATTTTAACAGTAAAACTGAACTCCCTCAGGATATTCAAGAAAAAAAAATATTGTGGATATTTAAACATAAATACTTAATTTGGTCATTTTTTTTCTTCTGTATGTGTCACATTTGATGGTTGCAAATTTGTACCGCAAGTATTGAGCGTATTTTGAAAAATTTGTCATGTACATATTTGATATTGGCCAGCAATACTAGAAATTTGAACGGACTGTGATACCACATAATATCATGTGACCAGCCTTTGACCAATAAAATTCCAATAAAATTTTGACTGATATGGAATAAAGATGACATATTGTCCACTTATTATTGTAAAGTTGCCAGCAATCAATCAATTCATTTAAAATATCAAACAATCATATCATTAAGCTTTCCATATTATAATCTCATGTTTGTTATTTCATGCAAAATTTCAACTCAAAAAAAAGAATTTCTCTCAATATTCCTATTTTAAAGGTTTTAAAATAGTCAATTACAATTACCTGTGCCACCTCAGCCTCAACCTCTCTTAGAATAGCTTTTTCCCTTTGGTTTTCACCTTGTACAAACTGTAATTTTTCCTTTAAATGTGTTAGAACTTGGACTGTACTTGTAATCTTCTTTCGTAACTTGAGTAATTCCTATAAAACATGGAAAAGTAATAAAATTTTTTGGAATAAAAGAAAGCATCGTCAATATTAATCAATGCCATAAATGAACCAAAATTTAATATGAATTATTTCCATTCACTCATTTTTTTACTTGCTACATGTTTAGTTTGCAGTTATTTATTTAATAAATTATGTTTAATATCTTATATCAATCACAAGTCAAAGTTATTAAACTCCAGTAGATATTTTCTAAGTTATTTTCTACACCAATTCGAAACAAGGACTATTAACCAGTTAATAATTTTGGTGACTACTTACCAATCTGTTAAAGGGAGTATTAACCAGTAAATAGTATATAATTACTGTCTTATGTTGAGGTTAATGTGTAGTGTTAATTATTTTTTTGAAAAATATAAAACTAAATATCAGTTTCACAGTTCACTTTCTCCAAATTAAATTGATGAGGTCAGCATGCATATTAAAGATATTCACCGAGCCTTAACGGCAAGATGAATATCCATTTTTAAAAGTTAATTTTACTGCATATTTACCTAAACAAGAGCCAGTAACCATTTTGATCGGTAAAAAAGAAGGCTCAGTAAATTTTAGAATAAAATTTAAGAGTTGATTTAAGATACAAAGCATTTAAACAAAAAACTTGAATAATAACAACAACCAACATTTATGAATTATCATTAACTGAAAGTGTTTACTTTGGCCAGACTAGACATGTGGGTTTCAAAGTCAATTTGTCGAAGTCTGTTATTGACTTGTGTTTAAAGTCTGTGTTATTGTTTTTCTGCTATTATTACTTTTACTTTTAGTTTAAATATATATTATAGAATAATTCTGATGACTATTCACCATTTTGCTGATAATTAACAATAACAACACCAAATCAAATTATAAATTCAGAAGAAAAGTGACTGAATCATGAATAAACCTGAAAATATCAATCTTTTATTTCACAGGACTTCAATAAAATAAAACAGTTATCTGACAGAGATTTGGGGAAATAGTATTTTATTCTTACTTTGCCTCTGATTTCTTCTCTACTTATGAAAAATTCTTTATCACCATTACAGAACTTAGAACATATACTTTGTTTTTATACTACCTCATTTCTTTCTTCAATCTTTTCATTATATGTCTGATTTTCTATCTTCAGTTGTTCAAAATCAATTAAATGCAAACCTGCTGCTAATTCTTCCTAAAATAAAACAACTCAATCAGTGAAAAATTAATTTTGATGTTTTTGGCATCAAGAATAATGAGTAATTCACGTACAAAACCACATATTTTATGGAGACAGACAAAAAATCACATGCAAAAAGAAGGGGCATCAAGGCCTGTTTTTGGCCAAATATACGACAGTATTTTTATCTTTGAGAAATGTGGAAAAAAGCAATGTATTTTATTGAGAAATAAAGAGTAACTATTTGAGTTAACAGACATGAAGTATGATATCATTTTGAGCTTATTCAACAAACAGACATGAAGTATGATATCGTTTTGAGCTTATTCAACAAACAGACATGAAGTATGATATCATTTTGAGCTTATTCAACAAACAGACATGAAATATGATATCATTTCGAGCTTATTCAACAAACAGACATGAAGTATGATATCATTTCGAGCTTATTCAACAAACAGACATGAAGTATGATATCATTTTGAGCTTATTCAACAAACAGACATGAAGTATGATATCATTTTGAGCTTATTCAACAAACAGACATGAAGTATGATATC
>JAULBM010066302.1:0-10176 GCA_032357055.1 Geukensia granosissima | reverse complement strand
TCATCTGTTTTCAATGCAATAAACATAATAGTTACTGATGTATAGGGCAATATCGGGATATACGGACAGCCCTCGGGCAGTCCGTATATCCCGATATTGCCCTATACATCAGTAACTATTATATACGCGTAAGATACACCGAAATTCATTATTTTTCTGCGGGCTTGTTTTTGTCTTTCACATGCAAATAAAAAGATACGGGATTAATGTCAAAGAGAGAGCACTCCATACATATATAAGACTTATAGTTGTTATATTTTTAAGATCTAGTGAGCTTCTATCAGTTGGCGACCGCATCGGTGGTGTTATGGTTAGCGTGCTAACCTTGAGTGTGGAAGGTCGTGAGTTCGATCCCCATCCGGGTCAAACCAAAATTATTAAAATTGGTCTGTGTTGCTTCCCCGCTAAGCTCGCAGCATTTAGGAGTAAGAGCAAAGATTGGTCGGCCGAGAGTAAGAATAATGTGTCTAGATAAAGTGGCACGTCTTCCTGTGGACTGTTGCTTTGGAAAGCTAGCACGTTAAGTACTGGACTTTAAGCAGCATTCTGCAAATCAATCATCTTTCAGTTGGCATAAAATTATACTTTTTCAATATTAATTATTTCCGATTGCTAATTTATTATTTGAAACCGTCTTCCTTGTTCATCACTATTTTCCATGATACAATATATAGATGCCTTTGATAATTGTTGTGAGTGGTGACTAACAGGCAAGTATTTAAAAATATTTTGCGACATATTTTAGCATAACTCGATCATTTAAGAGATTATATGTTATTGTGTCACTTTTCTAAATAAAAACATGTCTTAATTATACCAATTATATGAATTATACCACTGCTCATCTCTTTAGCTAATTTGTACTTACATTGATAAAATGGCAACTTTTGAGTTAGGTTGAATATTAGTTGTGATTTCAACAGGAGCACTCAAATTATAGTCTTTTGAGTTAGGTTCAATATTAGTTGTGATTTCGACGGAAACACTCGAATTATAATCTAGATAAAATAAAGCATAACTTTGTATTCATCATATTGAACCAATCTTAATACGTCATGTAATAATCATACGGTTGTCGATATTTCTTTCATGATGCCTATAATTGACAACCTCTAAAAAATGACATATAAGACAATGTAAACAAAAATAATTCGAAGATAGGACAGATATAACTCGTAAGACAGACAAAACCGAGGACAACAAAATGAAATTAAAAACAAACAACGGGCTGCGTTTAACTCGCTTCGCACGTGACAACGTTTGTCAGTTACCTGCCCAAGGTCGGTGGTTCTCTCCGGGTACTCCGGCTTTCTCCACCAGTAAAACTGACCGCCGCGATATGGCTGAAATATTGTTGAAAGTGGCGTTAAACCCCAATAAACAAATGTCCACAACATTGTGACGTCAGTGGATACTAACTTGTTTCATGCATGCTTTGATGTACAAGTTGGTGTATCAGAAAATCAAGCTGATATTTCTGTGTCCTTGTGTTTGCGTCACTATAAGCAATACAAAAAGTTCAAATTACCCATACACTGATGCATATGTGACAAAAATGCACTGGGATTGAAAACTGTGAATATCCCTCTGAGAAATAAGAAATATTTCAAGTTCACTTGTATCAGGAAATGCAAGTTGAGAAAGAGGTTGATGCATGTAGTGCTATTTTGTGCTATGCATGCTATAAACCATTTAACAACTTTGTTAACTCTGAGGACTCGGATATTGCAAGAGCAAATACAGACTCCTACTTGGAGGATTGTTTAAAAAATTCTGATATCCCAAGTTCCTTATCTCTTGGAAACATTGACATCATTTCTTTTAATAGCATTTTAGAAAGTTAAGTGAAGAAATTTTTGGTATTTCGGCTTTTGTCAAAATTGTATGTTAGTTACAAGAAATTGGTGTTTTGGCATATAGATGCATTTCAGCTTCCTTTGGATGACATTGACATGATTGAAAAATTAAAACTGCAGCATGAACACGATGCTAGGTGGCTTTACAAAATGTTGAAATCCAGATTAGGTCAGACTCTTCAAGTTTTTACACCTCAAAAGAGAAATGCTGGCCGAATGTTATATAGGTTTGGTTCTGATTTGTTGCAGTTTTTACATACATGTTTGTTAAACAACCAAACAGAAAATGACAAGCTTAATAACAATATCAACACTTTACAGACCAAGATTGATAATATTTTATCTGAAACCTCATTGCAGAAAAGTAGATGTTTAGATGATGCTCTCTTGACATTGAAACATCATGTAAAAACATATATAAATGACAGTTTGAAATCCAAACAGTTACCAGATATTCAAACATTTGATGTCATTGCTGAGATAAAGAAAATTGATCCAGTTTTATGGAATTTTACTTTTGGTTTAACTGCAAATGATGAGGAAGAAAAAATGATGAAAAAATGATGAAAAAAAATGCTTTCATTTGGGAAAAACATTGGAAGGGAGTGATATCACAGGCACTTCAAAATCATTGCAACCGCTGGAGTGGAGACGATAAAAAATGTGGTTTATTATAAAACCACGATCAAGTTACCATTATATTACCTTTTGGTATATGTGTACTGCTTGATTGTTAGTCGAGGCGTACGTCTGTAATGCATTATATATCACAGCTTTACGACAAGTTTCTTAGCCTTATTGTTTTATCAAAATGTAAAATTTATAAATTCAAAAGTGAAAACCTTTCGCCTTTGGAATTTTTAAGAAGAAGACCGAGCGATATATTCTTGCCATATTAGTAAATTATTTATTACTCATGTCATTTTCAAATTTTTGACCTCCATAGTAAATTAAACTATTTAGAGACATAAAGCGGCGTGTTTGGTGTATACATCCTTTAGACTTTTGAATGTTTTTTGTGTAATTATGTTTTAACGTCATTCTGATGCGACTCTCACACTGAAAACACTATAATGTGACTGAATTAGAGGAAAGTAGTTGTTTACATCATTGTTAAAGATTGAACTACAACTAGATCACGAGAAAACTACAGCAATGTGTAAATTTGGTGATCAAAAACAAAAGCAGAATTAAGTCCTTTTATGGGCACGTGTAAACATTGTTATAATTCAAAAATTCAAATTCAAATGCTGTAATATTCCAATAAAGGGCCCACAATGGGCAATATATAACTCCACAGTTACACGATACACTGAGGGGAAGAGTAGCTTGATTGATAGAAAGACACAATACATTCAATACATATCAAACATGTGGGTAAAAACATAATATGTTTTTAATATCATATTAATTTAGACTTAGTAAATAGTTTAGGATAATTTTGTCCTCACAATTTAAAATCCAGATCATTTTTTGTTTACCAGATAATTGTTGGAAATTATTGATTTGATAATTGATATTTATTTACCAGTTTTCTCTCATAGGTGTATATTTTGGACATTTCAACTTCATCTTCTATCTTATTCAGGAGCAATTTTTACATAATCTGTTGTCTCTTGGTATCTCATTATATCTACCGGTGATAATATGTAATTTGTGAGCAGATACACGTAATCTAAATGGCCTTTCTATATTCACATTTTTTAAAGTAAAGTTAAATTTTAAAGTACGATTTTTATTGCATTTAATATTCATAAGAACTTTGTTTTGGGTTATTTATTTAAAGTTCAGATTTGAGGTAATGTATCAAGTCCTTTATACTTAAATGAGTTTGAAAATTGTGTACAGTTTCTCAAAAAGTTTTGCGTAAAATATGTATTCTATTTTTGTGCTATATATAAATGACGTTAAAGACCTGACGCTATGTGCATTTTAGCTGCTTTAAAATTTTAGATAGCAATTAATAAAAATAAATAAATTTAGTATTAAAAATATTAACTTGCTTAAAATTATAATTTCATGAAATACCAAATGTATATTTTCACGCCGAATGCATCTGAGTTTGTTAATTGGGATGTTGAGTTGTAAGTTGTAATACTGAAGCAACAAAATTAATGTGACCCTTGTACAGTAGGGTCATCCCAATTAGCATGTACGATGAGAGATTAAGCTGTTATAGTAATTGTTAAGATATTGTTCACAGGTGTTTTATCTAACAAGACAATGTGTAATTAGCTTTTTGTGCGAGAAGGAGGTTTTTTGTACTGGTCGCTTATATCATGGATAATTAATCAGACCGTTTATGCCGTAATCAATTAAAGCTTATACTACAAAGTGGAATTACGAAACTTTTACACGGATAGAAGTTTTCCCAAAATGTGAAATGTAATCTCTGTCATGTCATTTTTTGAAATAACGACAAAAATATACGTCATTCACTTTGTCTTTGCTATATCGCTAATGATAAATAAGTTTATTACAATATAGTCAATAAAATAAAATACATAGATTTGTGATAAAACGATAACCAGTTATATTAAAATTTGAAATTAGAATTGTGAGAAAAGCTTCTATTTTACGAAACCCCTTCACTTGGTACAAAAAATGCATTTTTCAAAATGTTGAAGAGATGTCTCCCTTTTATGAGTTTTAAAAATCCATATTCAAGAAAAAAAAATAAAAATTTATTTAACTAAACAAAACTCATTTCAATAATTATTTGGTAAGATCGCTTTAATAACTCAATTTTAGAGAGATAGAGAAAGGCCAAGGATAAATCCAGTGGATTTCCTCACTGTATCAAATTACCATACAGTGATGAAAGGGGGGAATAATTTTAAGTTTGAATATAAATTAATGACTTCATATTCTTATTATGACTGGTCTGCTCTTTTACCATATAGGGAAACTAAGTAAAAGAAATTAATGACAGCAAGGTTACTTGTAAAGAACTATTCACCCCCGTAAAACAACTTTCTCAGAGATTATTTCAGTTTAATGACAAGAGTAAATTAAGGAATACCGAACAGACTCAGAATAGCCAGAGCAGTGACAATGTAAATTATTAGAGGTTACCCCTTGAAATGAGTTTAACAAATTAAATTTCACCATATAATGCAACATGGGAAAACTTGTATTTTATTTTAATAATTTTAATATTAGCTATTTATCGCTGCTTTTCATATTGTGGTTTACTCATTGTCGAAGGTCATACGATGTCCTCTTATTCTCAAAGCATGTTTAGTAGACAGGATTTTACGCTCTTCAATTTGATATCATTCCTATAGCTTTAATAGCAAATATGCGTAGAAATATAAGCTAAATAGCTCGATAGCGAAGCAAAATGTGGTTTTTTGCACAGTGTTTATATAAGGATTGTGCAGCGGGTTATTCTTTGCATGGGTCAGAGGATATCTGTAGCTTCCGAATGCACTTACATATTATTTTACTAAGAACTATTTTTTTTTACTAAGAACTGACAACGTCGATAGTGATTCAATGAAAGCGTCAATTTCTGGCATCTAAATCTGCTTTAAGTTTATATGCCGGATGTTTACATTTTCACACGTTGTCTGTTCAATTAATCAGACTACATCAATAAACTGTTAATCTGTGATAAAATCTATCATATGTTTTACTGTTAAAAAGTTCTTTATATCGTTTAAATGAAGTGTTTGTTGGTCAGAAATGATAAACACTAACATTCCAACGTAAATTATAATATCTTGTATGACCAAACCTCGGGTAACGTATCATTCTGCAGATACCTAGTTCGCTTATTTTTGTAATTAACTGTATAAATTAAAGGTATTTCGTTCTAAATACTGCAGTTCGCGGGATTGTGCAACAAGAATTCTTTGATTGTACGACACCATGATGCTAAGTCCAGTGTAGAATACCAATGTCAGAGATCAAAAGTGCATATTTCAAAGAGACAAGAAAATTTTGTTTTAAATTGAAAGATAAAACGTTGTTGTTAGTTGTTTTATCAAGAAAAATACTAAATGAAAAAAGATTGATTTTGATGTACAGATTATATGTTCCAGTAAACGAGTTTATAAAACTCCTCGTGCACTAATTATCAACGACACGTGCAACTTAGTCGATTTTTATTGACGACGTCACTTATCAGCTGGAGTTTTTACGGCAAAAACTAGTTCATTGAAGACTAAGAAAAACAAATCCTACATCGTTAAAACATTGATAATTTTATGTTTACAATCTCGATAGTTAACCAATGTTCGAAATAAATGGTTAAACTTTTACGATTGTAAAAAAAAACAATGTAAGATTCTCTATATTATCTTTTCATGCTATAACAAGGACATCAAAAACTGGGCATCGAAACTAAACTCTGAACTCACGTTCAGATCGTGGGAAACAATGATAACCCCACACGTGATTGAATGTAGTGAGATTTTTAGCCTTTTTATACATGTTTAATTGTATGAAAAGAAAAATAAATAGACATAAGCGTCATATTAATAGATTTTTTGCCAAATGTATTTACAGGCGAACTATTTTATTGATAGATTTGTAACATTAACAGACGGGCGATTAAAATTATAGTCGTATCCTTTGAGAAGACAAGAAGGAGCTTTGCTCATCTATGAATATCATGCACAATTTAATTTTTTTTATTTTTATGCTTTTCTTGTTGACCAGCAGCCATTTTTATTATGAAGAAAGATATGAATTTGTTATTCCTGACGGTATCTAAATATCACAAACAAGCGGTAAAGGGAATCGCAAGCTAACGATAGTTCGAATTGGAAACGTAATCCGCATTATTACAGCGATCGACGTTAACTTGTAACATGTTACTTTGTGGTCTCAAAAAGACGTTAAAATCGAAATTACATTCTTGGGTCTTGTCCAGCACAACTAAACATGAACTTTTCCTGGCCGTACATCAAATATTTTGTATTTATAATTATACCATTCAAGGTTGATGAAAATGTAAAATTCTGGAACAGATCAAAGTAATGGTTTTAACATGTCATGGTGGCGTTCTTCCATATTCTCATATGTCAAGAGTTCATCCGCATAAGCTAATTTTAGATGAAAGAACAATTAAAACTTAGTTCATCGAAACTTCTCTAACTATCAAACTTCTGTTTTATCCTGTATTAAACTGCTCTTATTCTTTTTAAATTTTAACATTGCAAAAGTGTTATTTACAATACCATTATCAGTTTAGCAGACTTGGACAAATATGACACATCCCGCATAGCATAGTGAAAATGTTTCCAGGCATATCATTGAAGGGATATAGGAAAATCATCCTGTACAAAAATTTGATAAACAAATTCTTACATTGCATTCGGGCGGTTATCAGTTTTGCTCAAAATTTGAAGGTCCGGCTATGTTCACAGCAAAAACCTACTATCAACTATGCAATTTTCCATGTTTATTTTAATAAAAATTTGGGTAGTAGTTCGGCGATTTGAAATATAAACTAATAAAGTGTGTGTTATTTATTTAGGAAGTTTTGCTTAAGTATGTTAATATTATCCATAGTTGAAAACCTATGTCATTTTTTAAGAATTTCTGTTGTTCAATTTTTAAGTAGAAGATGCAATTCAAGCACTCAAAGTATATTTCCAGTCACGATGGATAAAAAACTATATGTATATTATTTTTTTTTTGTGCTTGTTTATTTTCTAGCTTATGCAGGACATTTAAATATGCAACAGTCTCTAATCCATGCAGAATAAAGCGACCTATTAGCTTTCAGTTTTCCCTTAATTTGGCAGACCCATTATCTGCATGGGTCAAGGCTTACTTACAGTATTTATTTTTTTAATGAGGTACAAGATTTATTCATATGGCTGCCTGCGCGAACTGCATTTTGGTTGGAGCATTTTTATGGAAATTTTGACATGGCAACTTTTCACTGAATTCGAAAATATTGATTATATAATTATATAATCACACAATAAGCAGTACAATCAAATTTGCCCTTCACCTTTATAGTATTTAAAAAATACAGTTTGACAATTTAACCTTGACCTTCATGGTATATTTGATAGATTTAATTGACCTGAATGAAAAAGGTCAATTACCTTTCAGATTTTTTAAGGATTAAGGAATCGGTAAACAGACAAAAAAGGAAAATCGTTGACAAATTTGGTTTTCACAAGAATAATCTGTCAAAACCGCATCCCTTTAATTTTTGTTCTTACGATTATTTAATGAGTGTAGTAATTATCGTTCGCCATTTTTTCTGACAATTTGATAGATGTGATTTTTGATGATTATTTTCGCACCTGTCTTGAATGAAGATGTCAAATCTCAGAACAAATGCTTATATACAACAGAGAAGTGCTGACAGAACATTACCCTTGTGTAACCAACAAAGTATATCTGATGAGATTCTTGATTCTTTACTTTCACTTGAACGTATGCACCGGTAACCTGACACGTTATCAGTGATAAACAGAGTTTGAACCTATGAAGAATGTAATGCATGCAAAGAACAATCAATCCTCACAACGTCTGCGGTCCCATGTCCAATCGTGTGCTTGGGTCATGCATGCTCGCAATTTCAGGGGTCCTATGCCCACTCATCTACGTGGTCCCTTGTACACAGGTGGACACAAAACTCCTTACATTTATAGGAGGAGAAATTGGCATTCTATAATACCAATGTTTAATACAGATGCAGTTAACTGAAATTAGGTTGGTTTTATATGAAAATAAAAAGATATGGGGTAAATTTTGGAGAGACTGCACTCCAGCCATGAGAAAACAGAGAAAATTTACAAATCTAGAGGTCTCCACAAAGCTACAACAAGGGTGGAATTCCACTCTTTGTAAAAATCATTAAATCTAAATCGTTTCAATCTTCTTAAATTTCTAATTTCAGTTTTGAAATTATTCGCATGTCTGTTTTTTCACAGCTAATTTCAAAATTTGAAAAAGGAAAGATATGGGGTAAATTTTAAGGAGACCGGGAAAAATTTCGGCAAACAGCTGACAAATGGTCTTCAACAAGGTCAACACCTCTCATCACGTCGAGCTCGAAATTGCCCCCAAAATAAGTATAAATGCTAAAAGTCTAGTCTTAATATTCTAATAACATCTCCAGCTTTAGTTTTCAGTGTAGTGTCGTGTGTTCTATGTTTGTCTTTCGTTTTATTTTGTTGGCCATTGTCTTGTCTGTCTTTTTTCTGTTTGCCCCTTTGGTATCTTCGAATTCCTTTTAGTGCTGTAACATCAAAGATATGGTTGATAAAATAAGATGGTATGCAAACACAAACCTATGTTTATTTAGAAAAGCAATGATATCGTAAAAATAAGTGCCAATAAAAGCTAGCGATGAAGAACTGACAACAATGTCGTATTTAAAATCGTTATGAATAAATTATTTAATTAACATTGAGTTTAAAGTAGTAGAAAAAAATGGGATATGGTGTAAATATTCATGACAGAAAAATCTCATATGTACAAGTAAATTCTAAACAAAGGAACAGTGCTTTGATTGCTGTTCTTCATCTT
This sequence comes from Geukensia granosissima, assembly GCA_032357055.1. Taxonomy (NCBI): domain Eukaryota; kingdom Metazoa; phylum Mollusca; class Bivalvia; order Mytilida; family Mytilidae; genus Geukensia; species Geukensia granosissima. The sequence continues at coordinate 820 of JAULBM010066302.1, read as the reverse complement.
AAAGTCATAGGTTATTTAAGCACCATATTTAGTCCAAAATTCAGATTTTGTGTCACATTAATAAGCTGTTGCGAAAATACTGTTTAATAGCCGTCTTTAAATAATACATAGCTTATTCCTAAATACTTCGTCATTTCGACAAAACTTCAGGGTGTATTTTACTATTTTACAGGAATGTAACATTTTCTATAAAAGTACAAAATTTTTTGAGAGGTTTGGTTTAAAACAAATATGATCGCACTATTACATCACGAAGATATTTTAAGGCAACATTAGACTGATAGATTTTTAATTGTGCAAAGTTTTGTTTTGATGGTTTTGTGCGATCCAATTAAAATCGACAAAATCGTATCAAAAGTTATATGAAATAAATAGTTTTTGAGTAGTTTAATATTGAAAGCAATTTATGATTGCCATGTGCCATGTGACCGTTGTAGAATCATACAAAATTAAAATTATGTTGAATTCTCTTTTTAATACATTTTTCAATACAAAAAATAAAATACCGGGTATAGTTGATATTATCGACTTTTAATTTTTTAAATCAATTTCTTGGGTCAAAAATGTGCCTTAACAATCCTTGTCCTGTGAGACAGTGTATGGCTTATTTTTTATTGTTAACTCGACACCAGTTCTAGTTAATTATTGAACCAGAGTCCATACCATAACGAAAGCTGTAAAAGGCCCCGAAACACAAATTGTAAAACTATACATAAAACACGACAATCGACCTAGTCTAAAGAAAAAATGGTGAACATATAACAATAAATGACTAATAAAACAACGACAACCACTGGGCTACAGGTTCCTGGCTTGGGAC
>JAULBM010066291.1:0-10176 GCA_032357055.1 Geukensia granosissima | reverse complement strand
AATTACGGGTCGCTCTTATCGCCAAATGGCAGAGGTTTCCACAGTATAGGCTTCGGCGTTTGGTCAGGGGAATGAGGGGGCGTATTAAACATTTATACCGGAAGCGCGGAGGTTATGCCAGATACTAACTATCTTAACGTTAAATGACAGTTTATCTACTCATAATTCATCTGAATAAAAGTTATACTTGTATCATTTTGAAAAGAGTGTAAAAAAATCTGTGCTGTTGATTTTTCGCCCTTTTTTGTTTTGGTCAATATGTACCTAAATGTCCTTTATCAATTCGGATCATTGATTAAATAAAGGTCGTTGGTTCATATTTAATAAAGAAATAAAGGTTTACCAGCAAATTAAAAATCTAAACCATTTTTTGTCTGTCCAAAAAAAAATAATATTATCAAAACCAAGGTGATGCTTAACTTTTGGCGGACTGTATTGTTGGTTATGCGGAAATTTTTAACAACGAAGGATATTTATATGATACGATTTTTTAAAATTTTTTAATCAAAAGGGACAGAAGAGGCCACGACTAAAAGACAGAAGCGGATGATTTACAACAATAAACGTAATAGAAAGCTAAAGCTTTAGAATTCTGTGAAAACAAGGATGAGCTCAGGTGTTTCGGAACGGTAACAAGTAACTGCTCCACTAGTCACACCCGTCATGTTATTCTGGGTTAATCACAATCAGTGGAATATATTTAAAATCTATTCCACTGCTATGACTGTTGCTATGACTGTTGCAGTCATAGCAGTAGTATAAAGTTTAAATATAATGTTGTCTTTTGTGAAATGAATATTTCGTAACCGACAATCAAGTCGTTATGACGAAAAAATTCCGAAGTCATAACTTTAATTTTTGCTTCCACCAGAAATACTTGGTTGAGAAGCTTGTCAGCAGCAACTCTTTGTCAATGAAACAATAAAACTAGAACAAGCAACTTGCATGTGTTATCTTCAAATTAAATTTCGATTCATAGTGGTATGTTACAGAGTAAGATTTACCCTTTCTTAAAACCAAATGTTTGTACCGTTTTAAAACATGTGACATTAAAGAAATGTGAACAATGTTTTTTAATTTGTCTTTTAGTTAAGAATGAAAAAAGAGTTGTAATTTATTACTCCTTCATCGGACAAAAGCAAACTTTCAGTCACTCCACAACTTAAATACAGAGTTACAATAAATAATAAATTCTTTGATTGAAAAATGCCAATGATGCACTTGGTTGTTGGTAAGATAAGAGACAAATATTATGTCAGTATCAAGTAGTCTAAAGTTCAAAACTACAGGTGTTCCAATGTACTACTAAATATAGATCTGTCCTTTAAATTTTGGGTATTTCTAGAAAGGGCGATGAGACCAAATATATTCTAAATATCTGAAAATTAAATTCATTTATATTGTTGAGCATAAAAATCACAATCAAATTTCTCCATTTTCCAGGTGCTTTTCTGTTAAATTTAAATATTTTTCTTTAACTGGAGTTTCCAAATTCTGGTTGAGAGATATATCAAACAGATCTACGTGTGAATGATTCAACTTTGAAGTAATGGCATCTTTTATTCATTAGGTTTAGAGAAATTAGGATGGGTTTTTTTTTAGGGAAGCCAACTGCAGCCCTGATACATAGAAGTGCTAAGAGTTTGAAGGCAGCTTTAGTTTAGCGGGACACACCTTATGAAACGTATGAGTTACTCGTGGTTCATATAAGTAGGTACGGGTTTGTTCATTTACATTCTTTTTCAATATTTACATTTCAAATATAGATGATATTGACGTGTCAGCATGGTAATGGTATGTACATTATCGTTACGTGTAAGTAATTATTAAATACTTTAAAAAAAAAGGAAGTCTATATTTATACAATAACACGGGAAACTTAGCCCCAACTTTGCAATAAAAATGATGTAATAATTGCAAAAATTTATATTTTTATGTTGATAATGGTAGAAAAATGTGGAAGATTTGTAAAGTTTCAACAAATAATCAGTTTTTAAAATGATAAGGATATTGGTAGGATTTATAAAAAAATAAATGTAATTTATGTTATAAGGACCTATTATATTTATTATAAATGGTTAAGTGTATATCCGTACTCAAAATTTCCAGTTGATTTCATAAAATTAATCTTAATTCAAATATTCTCCTGAATTCTTTTCTGATTGAATTTTATTTAACTAACATATGTAAAACGAGCACCATCTGCTGTTTCTTTTAACTTTTATTTAAGTAAATTTATTGTTTATAGTTTTATTATGAAATCAAGAGTCTAACAATGCGAAAAGTTGTGAAAAGTCCGAAATATTAATGTCTTTTTTCTCTAATACTGTGAACGATAGAAATATTTCAAAGCAATGAACAAATTGTATTTTTTTCGGAATAGGTCATAAGGTATATAAGATAGAGCTTTCCATTGGTCACCGAGGTATGTTTTTATATAGCCTATGTGGTCGAGTGGTCAAGAGCGATGGTGCCAGTGATGTCACAGCAGCGACAGTTCTATATTTCAGAAGATTGTAATAATTGATTTGGAGTGTCTGTATCCAGTAGTAATACGAGATACACTATAAATGAAAGCTTGGATAAATTTGCCTGTACAAATGCAAAAATATATCTACACGCTACACAATAAACATGTCATATGTGCTCTACCTCTAGAAACATTGACATTAAAAGGTATCACTCGGTCACTGAAACTATATCTTAAAATTATATAGCTTACGTGGCCGCATGTTCTAGAGCGCTGGACACCATTCTGGCGATGGTGCCAGAGATGTCACAGCATCATCGGATCTAATCCCACCGGGGGAAGGATACAGCTTTGCGGGAACAAAATTCAACTTCCGTACTGTTTAGTTAATTTTCATTCGTTTATAAATAATTCCATGCTGACATTGTATCACCTGATTATTCAGAAATTCAGTGTGAAGTATACAGAAGAGTGTTGTTTACTATAAATTGAAATAAAAGTTATGGGGTAAATGTAGAGAGAGTGCACTCCAAAATCTAGAGATCTCCAAAAAGTACTCTATATCACCCCACAAACAAACATGTGAAAATAACAGAAGATTCCACATACAAAATTCACCTGGCCATGGTCAGAGCAAAAACAAGTAGAATTTTATAAAGTTCCATCAAATACTTATCATGACATAAAGGATGAGAGGTAAAAATTCGATATTGATGAGATTTAGACAATTATATTTAAAATAAATGAAAATTATGATACAAGTACCTAATTTATGTATTAAGAATGTTCCTAACTATATGAACGTAGTTTCCTATGCATTTTATAAAAACAATCATTCGACAAAATAGTATCTTAATCCCTTTTCTGATTCAGTTTTTTAATGGGGAAAATGTTTATTGAATATATAACGGAATTTTGAAGTGCAAAAATATTTTGACGTGAGATTGTAAAATGAATGCACAGAATGAAAGTAAAAACGCCCTCCCCCCACTTTGAGGGTTTTTTAGGAATGTACATAAAGCAAAACAAATGCCCATTTTTCATATATACATTAAACGACTTGTTGTTTTATTTGAATATAATCGCTTTTAAATTTTTGGGCCTTTTAAATAATGCTGTAGGATGTGGATATGTGTCCATTAATGATAGCCTAACGACAACCTGTAGATGTTTGTAACTTACACGCCTGCGTGACTCATACCAAATATTCTCTTTCAATATTGCATTTTGTTTCGAGAGATACTTTTCTAAGCGATACAAAGAAGTTTATTGATAGTTGGTCTAAAAAGCTTTAGAACAGCAATCAGCAATCAAAGCGCTGTTCCTTTGCTTGGAATTTACTTGTACATATGAGATTTTTGTGTCATGAATATTTACACCATATCCCCCTTTTACCTATTTAACAGTTGAAAGTTTACATTGAGGATGTTTTCACTCAATGACGTAAACCTTTTTAATTTTGTTCCCCCGACATACCAAATGTTTATCCAATGCCTAAATAACTCACACCAGTTTTTAGAATAAGAATATAGATTACAGTATCAAGCATAAAATAAAGCAGTAAAAATTTGTATGCAAAATAGATATAACCAATACCCAGCAAGTGGGACTTTTTCATTTGAGTAACGGAGATGGTGTACCTCTATATTTCATGCTAGGTGCTGTGTCATAGACGTATGAACGGTTTTGGGTTCGTGTACATGTACAACATTCATATATTCAGACGTTTATGTATATAATCCAGGGATTCTCTTGAGCCGGCATCGCTCACCTGACAACCCCAACTGGTCATTGTCAGGAAGAAATGTTGTGCAAAAGTTTGGAACAGGACACGACTCCTCACTGGTTTTTGCTGGGAAGGAAAGGAATGTTCTGCATAATATTTGTAGAGGACAGTTTAGGTAGAGGACAATGGGCTCAGTATTTCACACAAAAAAATTCCAAAGTGGATTTTCAAATTCCTTTTTTACAACAATTTTTGCTGTGGCAACAAATTAGTTGGCAGACAGGAATACAAAACATAATTATGGAAGAACATTCCATCAAAGTTTTCAATAGGGTCCTATGCTAAACTTAGTCCGACTGTGGCATCCACCTTGTTGGCTGGTGGTTGGGACTTTATTTTGTAAATGGCAATCTAAAAACCACACAACCAAAGTTGATTTGCAATTGCCATATTAGTGTCTGACAAGAAGATTTCTGAGAAAAATTTCCAATTGGTCTTATGTTAAACTAAGTTTAGAAGCAGCGAACATCCTTTTATGGTGGTCAGGGATTCTCGACACAATTTTGGATCACAAAAACATATTTCACCAAAGTTTGATTGCAGTAAGCTCAGTCGTTGTATACCAGAAAATTTTAAAGTAAATTTTCCACTGGATTCTATGTTTGACAAAGCCTTAGTTTGCATTAAAACCTATTTCATAATGATCCAGAAATTTGAATATTTCAGGTAGCTTGGTAAGCTCACTTACTTCAATCCTCCATATCCCTTTTCTACTCCTTTTGGCTTAAATAATAAATATTTATTTATCCAGGTGCTTTTTTTTAATAATTGTAAATTTACTGGGATTTCTTAATTGAACTAGAGTGTCCAACTACTGATTGAGAGATCTACATATGATCGATTCAACTTTGGAGTAATGGCATTGAAAATTTTATACCATTTTTATTTTATTAGTGTTGGAGAACGCGACAACCTGTCTGGTAGCACATTTAGATTTTCCAGAAGGTGATTCGGAAGTAGTTGAATCTAACCTTTCGAGCAAAGAAGTAAATTATCGCTGCATAGAGAGCTCAGAGGAAACCATAGGTATCTCCATGATTTTCACAAAGCTACAAGATTCGGGTTTTCTTTTGTCATTACAAATGTATTGAGAAAAAGTTCCCTTATTAAATCATTCCCGCAGTCGCTGTTTCTACATAGAGTTTTTTCAAAAGAATAGCCGACTGCAGACCTGATACTTAGAAGCATCTAAGAAAAAGTTTGAGGACACCCGTGGAAACGTATAGGAGTAACAATCGGTTCATATAACTAGGTACATATTTGTTCATTCATTCTTGTTCTATATTTTCATTTTAAATATAAATTATTTTGACTTGTAAACATTGTTATTGTTAAATGTACATTATAGTCACATGTTAGCAATTTATTAAATACTTTTTAAATAAGGAAGTCTGTATCTATATAAAACACAGGAAACGTAGCCCACACTTTGCAATAAAAATGTTGTAATAATAATAATTTATATTTTTCAAGTTGATAATGGTAGAAAAATATGCAACATTTGTAAAGTTTCAACAAAAAATCAGTTAAGGATATTTGTGGGAGGATTTAATAAATCTAACTTATGTTATAAGGACCTATTATATTTATTATAAATGGGCAAAAGTTTATATCCGTACTCAAAATTTCCAGTTGATTTCATAAAATCAATCTTAATCCAAATATTCTCTTGAATTCTTTTCTGAATTTTATTGAACTAACAAAAGTAAAACGAGCACCATCTACCGTTTCTTTTTTTACTTTTATTTTAGTAAATTAGTTGTTTATACTTTTATTATGAAATCAAGAGTTTAACCATGCAAAAAGTTTTGGACAAAAATTGTAATATCTATTTTGTGTTAAAATCTTAATTTTTCAAATACTGTAAACGATAGAATTACTTCAAAGCAATAAAAAAACTGTATAATTTTCGGAATAGCAACATAGGTTTTATAAGATCATATAAAAATTGAGCTTTCAGTGACGCTGACTTGGAAAGGTATCACCCGGTCACTGATATATATTTTATTAGCTGATGTGGCTGAGCGGCCTAATACGTTAGACACAATGCAGGCGATGATGCCAGACATTTCATAACAGCGTCTTAAGACTTTTGTAATAATCGATTTTATGTGGCTCATTTACAACATAAATGAAAAGTTGGGATGAATTTGCCTGTAAAAATGCAAAAATACCATTTACATGCAACACCACGCTCTATCTCTAGATACGTTGACTTGGAAAGATTATCGCCCGTATTTTTATAGCCTAGGTAGCCAAATGTTCTAGATCGCTGGGCACATTGCAGGTGTCAACGTATATTTGTTCCTCATAACAGAAGTTCTAATGGAACTTTTTTTATGGATTATTTCATTATACTCTTTCCTGTAGGAACATGTATTACAAGGTTTATTCCGTCAGGAACAAATATTACAATAAAAGTTCCAGAGGAACTAATACTAAATATAATATTTCTTCTTTTGGAACTTTTGTTATGGAGGAACCTCTGTAACTGACAAGGGCGATGGTGCAAGAGATGTAACAACAGCGTCAGTTCTAATCCTACCGAGGGAAGGACAAAACTTTACAAATACGAATTTCATCCCTTACATTGTTAGGTTAATTTTCAGACGTTTATAATTGATTTCAGTGTATCACCTGATGTTTCAGAGATCCGGTGGCGAAGTATATTGTAAAGAGTTATTACATATCTATGAAACTCCAACCATAAAAAACAGAGGGAATTTGCAAATCTAGAGGTCCCCACAAAACCTTCAACAAGGGTCGAATATCACTCCTTGTGAAAATCGTGTTTATGTAAATTAATGCTGATATTATCTGAATATTATCAGAAATATACATGTAACAAAACATTAAACACAAAGATAAACCTATACTACAAGACGTTTATTTTATAGGACACTTAGGACTTAAGACGGAAAAAGTACTCTAACCCGCCCACCGACCCACCAACCCAAACACAAACACAAACATTTAAAATAAAAATTACAAAAAAAATCCACATTCAAAATTCAGTTGGCCATGGTCTTGGCAAAAACATGCGGAAGTTTTGTAAAATTTCATTAAATACTACTTGATCGGGACATAAACGATAAGAAGTAACAAAATCGATATTGATGAGATTAAGGAAAACATAATTAAAATAAAGGAAAATTAGTACCTATCATATGTATTATCAATGTTCAAAACTAGATATACGTATAGTTGAAATGTTCCAATGCATTTTATAAAATCAATTTTTCAACAAATCTCTATCTCTTTTCTGATTAAATTTTTCTGAAAAATTGAAAAAAAGATCGTTTTATATGAAATATATAATGAAATTTTGGCATTAGAGTGTAGAATGAATGCAAAAAATGAAAGAAAAAATGACCAACCACTGTAAGGATTTCTTAGAAAAGTACATAAAGCAAAAAAATGTCCTTGTTAGCTTCATATAAAAAATTTATTTGTAACTGTTGAATGTCATCGCTTTTTATTTTGGGGACATTGTAAAGCTTGCCGTGGGATGTGGATACCTCCCTATTATTGAAAACCTATGGACAACCTGTATACGTTTGTAATTTACGCGTTTTGGGTTGCTGGACAATCATACCACATCATCTACTCTCTCTATATTGCACTTTGTTACGAGACATGATTTGCTAAGCTATACAAAGAAGTTTATTGGAAGTTGGTCGAAGTAAGCTATAACATTTGGAAGTTGACAAAATGTAACACAAAGACTTTAACGAGAGGATGTTTCCACTTAATGACGTAAACTTAATAGTTTTGTTCCCTATCATACCGGATCCGATGCCTAAATAAATCACAACAATTTGTAGATTTAGGATACAGCATCTAGCATGAAATTTAGCACGAGAAAACTTGTATGTGATATAGGTATACCCTATTCCCGGCGACTTCTTTTTTGAGTTAAGGAATTGTTGTACCTCTTATTGTTCATGCTAGGCGCTGTGTTATAGATGTATAAACAGTTGTGAGTTTACATGTACATTCATCCCTCCAAACAATGTAAGTACATTTGTCAGACGTTAATGTATATAAACCAGATGCTTCCTTGAGTCTGTATCGCTCACCTGACAGTGACTCCCTACTGTCAGTCCTTGCCATGGGGAATGTTTCGCACAATTTTGGTAAAGGACAGTTTATGAAGATGACACTGGCCTCAGTACTTTAGCACAAGAAGATTCTAAAACGGACTTTCTTTGAAAAGTCCTAATTTACAACGAGTTTTGCTGTGACAACAAACTTTTTTACCTAACCCCGCATTTGTGTGCTTTAATGCACAGATATAGTGTCAAGCAAAGAATTCCGCTCAAACCGGTGCTTGGGTCCGTCTTAAACGTACAATGAGGTGCGAGTTTTTATTTCGTGTTGAAGGCCTCACTGTAACTTTGAGACGAAGAAAGCATTCAAAGATCTGATCCTTTGCTTGGAATATACTTGTATATACGAGATTATCGACACCATATTTTAGTTGGCAGGTAGGAAACAGAACATTCCACCAAAGTTTTCAATAGGGTCCTGTGCTTAACCTAGTTCGACTGTGGCATCCACCTTGGTTGGCGTTTAGGACATTATTTTTGTAATGGCCATCTAAAGACCTCTCCACCAAAGCTAAATTGAATCTGCCACATAAGTTTCTGAAAAGAATATTTTGAGAGAATTTCCAATTTGTCTTATGTATAAACAAGTTTTAAGCAGCGACGTTGGGGTTCTCGACACAATTTTGGATCACAAAAGAACCATTCCACCAAACTTTGATTGCAATGTGCTCAGCGATTTATAAGTGAATTTCCCATAGGGTCATATACCTAATAAATTTCGTCAGCGGCGGCAGTCTTGCTTGGTTACCGCGTATGCCAGATATATTTAGGACCATATGAAGACTAATCCACAAAATTATATGTTGCAATTGACTTAGTAGTTTCTTCTTCTCGGATTGACGTTAACCCGGGTTAAGGGTTTAGGATTCCTCGACGGGTGTGCTCGCAAGACAGGTGATGCTAACCCTTTATGAGCACCTGATCACACTCTTGTTCTGTAAAGGTGTTCGTGGATTCCAAGCATTGTTACTTTTGTTTTCGTTTTATCTTTTTGTTTGTTTCAAATTTGACTGGTCTCTTTAGACTATGCACTTCTGATCTCTCACATGGGTATTCTACACTGACAAGATGATTTTGTTGAAATATGTTCGGCTGTGGGGGGGCAATCTTGGTTGGCCGGCAGGTATGCCAGACACAATTTTGGAAGAGGAATGTTATGCCATTCAACCATAGTTTGGTTGTAATTTGCTCTGTAGTTTCAGACAAGAAGTTTTTTTTTAAATACCACCCCTTTTTCTATTTTTAGAAAAGATGGCCTTCTTGGAAGGCATAAAAAGGAGGCCGGAAATTTTTTCGGTAGAGGACCATCCAGGGTCTATTCAACTAAAGTTTAGTCAAAATTGACAGAGCGGTTTCCGAAGAAAATATTTTTTGTCATTGTTGACAGATAGACGACGGGCGGACGACAGACGACAAATGACAGAGGCAAAGTAATGGCAAAAGCCTTTTATTGCCTTATAGGCCAGATGAACTAAAAAGGAAGGGGAAATATATGGGATGAATGTCAAGTTCATTTTAAATCATCTCCGTAATAAATGGTGGAAATTTTTTACTCGAGAGGTACTCACGAACCCTTCAACAAGGATGGAATCATACTGCATGTGGCGAGCTCTAAATCACCAAAAACATCTAAAACGTGTAAACGGAAAATTAAGCAGTGGTACATTAACCTACAAAAATACAATTTAAAAAACAAAGACAACAAATGACATCCACTCCTGACTTGGGACAGGAAAAATTGGTGTAAAAATATGACCAAAATATTTATTATAATAACGCTGAATCTAAGTTCTAAACTATTCAATGTAACG
>JAULBM010066280.1:0-10177 GCA_032357055.1 Geukensia granosissima | reverse complement strand
TTACACTGATCATGCTGATACCATTTAACGTTTGGTCGTTATACATTACACTGATCATGCTGATACCATTTAACGTTTGGTCGTTATACATTACACTGATCATGCTGATACCATTTAACGTTTGGTCGTTATACATTACACTGATCATGCTGATACCATTTAACGTTCTGTCGTTAGACATTACACTGATCATGCTGATACCATTAAACGTTCGGTCGTTATACATTACACTGATCATGCTGATACCATTTAAAATAATTTTGGAAATGGCATATATCACAATTAAATAAGCACTCAAATCTACATTGGTCATCAATATTGTTGAAAGAATGAACTACTGATATTAATTAATTGAAAATAAGTTACTCTACAGTTTGACAATTTGGGCATATTATGACAAAATGAAAATCATCTTCAATATTGACATTACACAGAGGACAAATTCTGTCTTCAAATAAAGTTTTATTGAATCTACCTGTTTCTGTTGCTTATTCTTAGTTTGGTATATGTCAAAGTTATGGAATAAATATTTTTAAATTCAGTTTTTACTTTCTGGTATGTATTAAATTTATTACCCTGTTATGAATTTTTAATGTTATTGATTTCTTCATTCTTTTTATGGAAAAGTTGTTCGGTTTTAAATTAAACTTATGACATGTCCGATGTCTGAAGTAATAATTTGATTTTTTATGAAAACTGTGACTGTCAGTTATATTTAAACTGGCTTTCTAAAACTCACATAAAAATTTTTCTTTTGAATTCAAAATATGATGGCAAAATCCAATTGTTGATTTTAATGCTAATGTACGTTTCATGAACTGAGTCTCTCACTTTTTACTAATTTAAAAAAATCCCTTGAAGGAATCTGTACAATTTATATAAAATAAAATATGAAAAAGATGTGGGTAACTTTTGTATATTTCAGATTTTTTATACAGGTCCTTAGTTTTTCTCCACTCATCTGGAAAAATAGAAATTTTGTTATTTTCCATTTTATTTTTGCTCACTGGATTTCCGAATTTTTTTTTAATGAAAAATATTTTGATTGGTTTTGTATCTATTGCATATGTTTATACATATTGTCAGTATAAATAAGCTTGGCAGTACATGTACCAGGAATGCAAAAACGTAAACATTGGTGGAACTTAAATTTTTCACAAAAATCAACAATTTTCACATGAGCACAGAACAAACCCCAACACCTGGGATATTTTTAAAACCCAATTCGGTTGCAGGTAAGATAGTTAAATTTCTGTCTAAAATTCTCTTTCAGATTTTGTAATTCATTTAAGAGAGAATAACCAAAATGTGAGAGACTCAGTTCATGAAATGTACAATACAATACTTTTACTTTGTTATTTTTTCAAAAGATTAGTTTGATTTTCGTGTTTTATGATTAGTTTTACATTTTGTATTTCGGTACCTTTTACAGCTTCCATTATGGTTTGAACTCTGGTTCATTTTTGAAGGTCATAATGGGACCTGTAGAAGTTTAGATTAGACTTATTTGGTGGAAGGCTGTCTCATGGACAGTCATGCCAAATCTATTATTTTTATATTTTAGGGTACATAACAAATATCTGAAGTGTCACTGTTTAGCAAGATTTGGGGGACAGAAGTTTAAGGGTCTTGAGTCAAGTTAGGGGAGACAGTTTGGTTTATGAAGAGTTTAATTATCAGAAATGATAAAACATGATGATTGTATTCATAAGGATCAATATTCAGCCAACTGTTAATTTAATATGATGGGTTAAACCTAAAAGGAAGCAAAGTATTTTATCATCTAATGAAAAAAAAATGAAAAAAAAGTTTTTCCAGTGATCAATCATCCTTCAAATAATCATGTTAACTCTTTTAATTGATTGCTTGAACAACTACGGTAAAGTGTGCAACAGGAGAGATCATTCAGTAGTCTGAACATGTTTGATATGAAAATGGTCTAGACTGTTCACACTGATCATGATGCCTAAAGGAATAAATGGCTCCACACATTGGCCAAGACAAAATTAATCAAATTCAAATTCAAAATTCAAATTATTTATTAGGATAAAGAACAATATTTCATTATACAATGCGTTATCCAAAACATATAATATGACAGGTATTTAAATATAAGACAACTACATACATGACCCGACATATAAGTATCAAATTAAGATGATATGTAAAACAATTAAGCAAATGTGTAGAACCTCTGATTTAACAAAATTTCAAAATGGTACAGGAATTCTTTTCATTTGTCATTCTCCAACTGAGTGAGTTCCATAATTCGTAACAAATTGTGTTTGGTAAGTGACTTTTAACATACAAAAAATCCAAACCCATAGTACATGTATATCCTATAATGTTATCTTTCTACAGTTATTGTAAGCTCACTTCCGTATTAACTCATCTGCAACTAAAAAATTCTCCCGGAAGCCAATCAAACAAATTATACATACAATATTAAATAAGACTTGGGAATGTATTTGTAATTAATTGATAAATTATAAGATACATAAATAAACTGTGTTTGCTTGCTACAAAAGAATTAAATAGGTGGACATAAAGGTTGATATACAGAACACAAGGAATGGCCATATTCCAAATCTCATTGGCAGATATCCTCCAGATATCCAGATTCCTGAAAAAGACCCAATTTAAATCTCAATAAAGATAATCCAAAATTCATGATTCAATGCTGTGCTCCCAGCAAGTGATAAGAGTTGTATTACTTATGGTTTCAAAAGTTTGTAAAATATATACTTGTGTATTCTGTATTAAAAATATTAGTACTAATTATCTAAGTAATATACTGAACAACTTATTCTATATTTTTCTTATATCAGGATTGTATTGCAAATGGCATTTTCCAAATCATTGAATCCGAAGAGGAAGAGACGTGTACATGCTGTAAGAGACTCCCCATTTCCTGTTTCCATAGCAACAGATCAGCAGGACACCAGTTGGTTTTATTATACTGGTTATCTCCATGACGACCACATTGAAATAAAACACAGTGGGGACATTGAAAGGTTGTACAAAATGGTAGGAATCATAGGCAATCCAAGGCTGGCTGCCAATGACGTGGCCAGGATTTTCCAAAATGGGATGCAATTAACCATCAGGTGTTACTTATTCAATGATAAATCAGATGATTTAAGAATTATGTACCTCCATTACCATGACTAGGCTTCAATGTTAAACCACTTGAAAATTTTAATCCGCTCAAATTACTGCATGGTTTCCTTTGATAATTTGTACAATCCTGGTACAAATTATCAAAATTCTCTTAATTTTAATCTTTAGATTTTTTTCTGTTATTCAATAATTAAAGAATTATTGAACAAAAATATTTTAAATATGACAATGAAAAGATGTGTTGTAAATGTCACAGACTGCACCCTAACCATGAGAAAAACAGGGAATTTATAAATCTGGAATTCTCCACAAAGTCTTCAACAAAGGTGGAATGCCACTTCTAAATCAGCCAAACAAAAATTGTGTATGCATAAAATTATACTGCTCTTACCTGAATATTTTAAAAAATATACATGTAACAAAACATTTAACACAAAGACAAACCTTTTACCGCAATTCATGAATTGGGACAAGCACATGAGACATGTGTGTTGTTGAACTAGTTTAGTGGGTACTCATCCCTCCCCCAACAAGTGGCAAAAGGAAAAAAGTTCAGTTATTGCCCTTTTCTGGACATTTTTAGCTCATTTTGAAGTGAAGTTTAAAAATCTTCTCCTAAAACTACTGAATCAATTTAGATGTCACTTTGTATGATTATTTCTAAGGGTATCTGCACAAAGTTTAAAAACAAGGCTGTTTGAGACAGGCGAGTGATTACATGCTCCTTGGAGCCTCTAGTTATTATCAGTAGGACTTGTAAAGAAAATGAGAAGTTTTCCATCAATTTTTAATTGTCCCTGGATAACAGATTGCTGAAAATTTTAGATGCTGTGAGTCTCTCAATAAATTCTTAATTCACATGTCCCCAGTCAGTTTTACAAAAATTTGAGATGCTGCGAGTCTCTCAATAAATTCTTAATTCACATGTCCCCAGTCAGTTTTACAAAAAATTGAGATGCTGCAAGTCTCTCAATAAATTCTTAATTCACATGTCCCCAGTCAGTTTTACAAAGAATTGACATAAGACTTAATTTGAAGATTGCATACACACAAACATACAATCCAGGTACAGGCACAGAATATTGTGAAGTTAAAACAACCCAGTAGGTTTCAGGACACCCTTAACCCCCCTGCCTATCAGGATCATGGGTTGTTGAAAGAAAAACAAACAGTTAAAAAGTCTACGCAGTACAACAATAGTGCACCAGGTTATATTGCCACCTAGCTCCTGGCCAGGTTTTGGCAATATACAAGGGTGGCAATAGATCTGGGGAATATATACATGAAAACTATAGTAATTTTGAAAAAAAGGCACCTTGCAAAAATATGACAATAAATGAGGGACCACCATTATAGAGGGACAATAAAATGAGGGTGTACTGCACATGTATAGTTATTTAAATCATTATAGAGGAACAATAAAATGAGGGTGTACTGCACATGTATATTTATTTAAACCATTATAGAGGGACAATAAAATGATGGTGTACTGCACATGTATATTTATTTATACCATTATAGAGGGACAATAAAATGAGGGTGTACTGCACATGTATATTTATTTAAACCATTATAGAGGGGCGATAATATGAGGGTGTACTTTACATGTATATTTATTTATACCATTATAGAGGGACAATAAAATGAGGTGTACTGCACATGTATATTTATTTAGACCAGTATAGAGGGACAATAAAATGAGGTGTACCGCACATGTATATTTATTTATACCCTATTTATTTTGGGACTTTTTGTAAACACTACTTTGGGGGCCTGGGTGGCAGAGTGGTCTAGGTAGTTGATTTAAACTTACCTGTACAGATCACTGTAGTCTATCACCTACACGGCTTGAGTTCTCGCCAGTCTTTGTAACATAGAAAAACAGGTTGCGTTAAACTCGCATCTCACATGATAAGGTTTATCAGTTACCTGCCCAAGGTTGGTGGTTCTCTCCGGGTACTCCGGCTTCCTCCACCAGTAAAACTGACTGCTGTGATATGACTGAAATATTGTTTAAAGTGGCGTTAAATCCCAAACGAACAAAAAAAAAATAAGGACTACTTGTATATTTATTTACAAATGTATTTAAACCCTATTTATCCTACTAATGACTAGTATAACTGACTCTGTTCTAATTATTTAAGGGATTTTTTGGTAAAGGAACACTGTCTAGAAGTAAACCTGAATTTAATCAGAGATTTAAATCTGTTGATGTTCCAAACAGTACAGGGGAGATAATCCATGCAAGAGTAATCAGCAGAAGAAGGTACTGGTATATAGTTTTTGAAGAGCAGAGAACTAGTCTATTTAAAAGTTTTATTAAACATGTACGCTATAATGCAGAAATTACTGGGAATAGTGTGAGAGGATTGTAATGGAAGCAGTTTAAACTCACATTCCAAAATGTTTTTTTTTGTGATGTGTTATACCTTTTGAAATTCTGCAGAAACAAAAGTCGTCACCCTTTGAACATTTGCAATAATAAATGCACATAATTTTTTCTGTATTTACAGTTTATCTTTTAATATGAACATATAGAGAAACTGTAAAGAAAACTATACTGCATCTGTGGAAGAAAATGAGGAAAATGCTAAATCAAGATATCTTAGTTTAAACATATTTATTCAGAAAAAAAGCACATAATACATAAGATACATATACAAATACAAATGATAGGATTCAGAAACAGGTTCAAAACTTATCTAAATCCATCTCAAGATATCTTTTCTTCAACGAGTGTGGAATCCCTTTCATTTGACAATCTTTAAATCTGCCCACACAAATAAAGGTGTAGACAAGGCCTTCAACAAGAGTGGAATCCCTTTCATGTGACAATCTTTAAATCTGCTCACACAAATAAAGGTGTAGACAAGGCCTTCAACAAGACTGGAATCCGTTTCATGTGACAATCTCTAAATCAGCCCACACAAATAAAGGTGTAGACAAGGCCTTCAACAAGACTGGAATCCGTTTTTATGTGACAAGCTCTAAATCTGCTCACACAAATAAAGGTGTAGACAAGGCCTTCAAAAAGTGTGGAATCCCTTTCATGTGATAATCTTCAAATCTGCCCACACAAATTAAGGTGTAGACAAGGCCTTCAACAAGTGTGGAATCCCTTTCATGTGATAACCTCAAAATCTGCCCACACAAATAAAGGTGTAGACAAGGCCTTCAACAAGAGTGGAATACCTTTCATGTGATAATCTCCAAATCTGCCCATACAAATAACGGTGTACAGTCAACCTCTTAATTGCATACCTGTTATTAGCATATTCCCCTTTCTTGCATACAATTATGTAGCACAAAGCCATTTACTATTTATGACAATGTAATTTATTCCTCATAATAGCATATTGACTTGTTAAGAAATTCCTTTTTATTGCATAATGTCATTTTCAAATCAAGACACTATTTGTTAAAATTTTAACAAAGAATTGTGTAAATTTGAGAAAATCACTTGATTGAAAAAATGAAACCAGACATAAAGTGTGAAATTAATTTATAAGATAATATAAACAGACTTTAATCCCTTTGTATATATAGTAATTAACTCAATAGTAAATAATAATTGACATTAAACAAGTTGATTGGCTTGTTTTTACTACAAAACTACAAATTCCTGTTAAGCATATTCCTGTTTATTGCATATTTCTTCCTGACAAATAGGGTATGCAATTTAGAGAAATCTACTATACATGTAAAATCAAGGAAATTTTGCCTCAATGTTATGTATATAAATACAAAAACCAATGTGAAGGTCAAACTCTGGACAAGGTACATGATGTATGGCTTTTGCTGGATCTAAACCAACCCCTTCATTGATTACTGGTATACATTTAATAATGTTAAAAGATTAAAGTGATAAATAAGATGAATAATGTTATCAGACATGGTTGTTGGACTCACCCTGTTAGCCTGTACAATAGCCTTACCTGATACATTCATCAGAAAATAAACTGCCATTGTTAAATTAAGCAATTGAACATGCAGTTTAGACTTTTCTTTTGCAGTTATGTACACCGATTGAACTGGTGCCTGCAACAAGAGGGTAAACCAGTACAGCATATAGAATATGATAGTAGTGAGGACTTATGGGATGCAGAGGAAACAGAAAGGTCAAATGGTAATATTTGGTGTCTCAATAACTTCAAGTTAGAAAAAGAGAAGCTATGTAACAGTGGTCTATGGAATATAGCCCAAAGTTAAGTACCCTTTTTGGCCCACAACAATGAAAGATGTACAATGGTTTTACAATATGGCCTCTGTTGATGTAAAAAATAAAACTTCACATTTTATGACAAGTTTATAAAACTAATTTGTTTTTTGACGTCATACTGACGTCACTAACAGGACCCAATGTGTCTTATTTGTTAAAAATTCACGAAAAAGTACAAATTTGGGGGCTTTTTTCTTAAATCTAAATATTACCAACAATGTAGACCACCACAATTTTTTGGCAGATGGTGTATTATGTGTAGATCTTCATTCAGTATAAAAAATTATGTTGGTCTACATTGTTGGAGATTATATGAGCAAAAAACATACGAAAAATAGGTCAAATTAAGGGATTTTTTAAAGAATTGACGTTTTTGCCTTTGAATATGATGTCATTGTGATGTCAAAAACACTTCAATAGGCATTTTTGAATTAGTCTTGTGAAAAATCACTATTTAACTTAATTTAATGCAAAAAAATTTGGAAATTAAATGCAAGTTTATACATTGAATAATGGGCCAAATAAGGTCTTTTCGTTCCTTGTCCTTTATAAAATATGCTGATATTATATAAAATATACACTAAACAGAACAATAAACACAAGGACAAACTTATGACCACAATTCCTGACTTGAGACAGGCACATGAGACGTGAGATGGGAATAAACCAGTTTAGTGGGATCACAACCCTCCCACAAGCAGTGGTCAAAGGAAAAAATCAAAGAAGACAAAAGCAGTAACAGACGAACTATAAAAATCAACCAGAGAGTCACCCAATCTGACCTCAATTACAATTAATATGTTTAACCATAATACATGCAAATAGAAGATACATCTCTAATGAATGCTGGCAGTTACTGAAACTCGGACGATAAAACATCAAGCCTTTCAACACAGATGTCATCACAATAGTTTGACCTGTCAGATCTTTGAAGTTTTGTAGGTTTTTTTAATATGTGAAGTATGGCATCATGTCATAAAAAGGTCATGGTTTGGTAGCCATGGAAGGAATCCCTCATTACCCAAGGCAGAGTTGCCCTTCTAACACCAAAACTTAAACAACTTTACTGAAGAGATTGAAACCTGGAACTGACTTGTTTATTATTCACTCCTGTTTACTTTTATGCTTCCCCTTTAATCTGCCAAATAGAAGCCAGGTAAATGTAAATAAAATCTTTAAGGAAAATGAAAGATTAGTAGTAGAAGTTAGGAAGGTTGCACTCCATGAGATTGTAGAAAGTTCTGGAGATCTCCACAAGGCCTTTAAATAGGGTGGAATATCACTGGTTAAATATTTGAGGTTACCAAGTACATCTTTGTCATTTTGTGCAAATTTAGATCAAAGAGCCATTTGAGCATTTTTCATGGCTCTCATTTGTCTTACATGTATGCCATCATGTCCTGTCTGTTTTCTTTTTGTGTTTCAAATACAGTACCAGTTGGCACCATCTTGTAAAATATTGTGTTTTGTTCTAAAATGACGCAATGACCAGGGGCTGATCCAGAATTTTGACTTAGGGGGATGTAAATGGTGGAAATTGGAGTTATATTAACATTTTCTCCAAAAATTAACAGAAAATCACACGACTTTTAAATATTTTTGGAGTTTTCTCCCCATCTGAATCAGCCATTGATGACCTGTGAATGACCACAACATGATTTATTGCACAGGTACCTAACATCTGCATTTTAAATATATATTGTAGCTGAACCAAACAAAACGGAAATTGAGGTCAACATAAAGGAAACCTCCAATACTGAAGTCAACAATCAAAATGTAAAACCTCTAGTTTTCAAAGACCCATGGGAGAAAAAAAATTGGTTGGAAACAAGTAACACAGGAAGTAAAGTGGAATTGTGGGAGGAAGATGCTGATTTTTGGAATACTGATACCCTGTCAGAAAGTACAGGGAAGAGTAAACGATCAGAGGTATGGCAAGAATCTGAGAGTTTTTGGACTGGACATGAAACTGAGGTGTTTGGCGCATCAGACAGAAAATGTTCAGACTGTTTGGGAGTTGCACAAAGGTCAGATAAAATGTCAAGTGAAAGTTCAGAGTTGAGTTCTATGACAAGTGAAGTAGATATTGTTAAAGACACTACAATTACTAATGTCGAAAATTTGACATTTCCTGGAGATCTCAAGAACTTTAATAAGAGTAATGGCATTTCACTGAATAAAGAAATTAATTTACCTCAAGATTCACATACAGCATGTCAAAAGAAAGGCAATACAGTGCAAAACATAACAACAAGATGTCAAGATCTGACTTCTTCATCTCCTTTGGACATTGATATTTCCTCCTGTAATAATAGTTCTTCTGAATCAAATTTTCACAATACAGTTTCCATACAAAATAAACCTAATGATGATGAAATAATGTTGGAGCCTAATTCAGGGATACAGCATATTGATAAATCTCCTGGAAAAGATCAAGATAATGATACATCGATTAATACACTGTCACATGAAAAAGGTGCTGATTTACAGATCAAAGCTATTGATAAAAATTCTCTAGAAGTGGCGTCTGGGTCAGGTTGCCATGGTGACAGTTCTGAAAGTGACCTTGACCCTCTTTGTATGTCTGACCATGATGACGGGAATTTATTTGTCGTGGATGATACTGATAGTGAAGCAGAATACACAAAAAGAAAGAAGATAACCAGGAAAAAATGGAGGCCAGTTTTAAAAAGAGATCCTTTCTTTGTTAAAGAAAATCTTCATTTGTCTTTTGAGGAGGTAAATAGTTTACCCATTACTATTGAAAATTTAATATTAGAATACACACAGCAAAAAACTTACCCATAACTGTTGAAAATTTAATATTAGAATACACAC
>JAULBM010066269.1:0-10177 GCA_032357055.1 Geukensia granosissima | reverse complement strand
AAACCATGCTACCAATGGTATTTAACCCAGCTGTGTAACCAGCAGCTCAGGCTCACGCTACCAGTGAAAAGGGTCACA
Organism: Geukensia granosissima; assembly: GCA_032357055.1. NCBI lineage: Eukaryota > Metazoa > Mollusca > Bivalvia > Mytilida > Mytilidae > Geukensia > Geukensia granosissima. The sequence goes on along the minus strand of JAULBM010066269.1, from coordinate 10,099 downwards.
AGACCAGTGACCACTTACCCCAGTGGGGTCAAGGATAATAAAACCTGACCGTCACAATATTTGCCACTGGACGTTAAGCAACATTCAATCAATCAATCATGTATCATGCAGATTTGATGCTGGCGATAGTGTATTTTTTTATTCTTTTGATTAAAAATCGACAGTCATATATGCATTAAATAAGATGTACCCTTTTAACAAAAAGACCATTGCTACGCACAATTTGGGGTGAAAAAAGTTAAACTATAGCTGCAGATGTATAGGAATAAGCTGTTGTGTTTCTATTCGTACATGTACAAGCAGTAGTAGAGGCGTACCTAAAAGAGCGCTCGGCACACATTCCATTGCTTGAACCGGGTATTTAAATTCTCAAGCTATGTTGAATCCGGACGTGCTTCGTAAAAATGTCACAATCTCTGCATTCAAACTCAATGTTCATGTAGAAAATAATCCCTAAGCCAAATTATTATATTCAGGACATTTTTAATGTTAAATTTCAGAAAAGGGTAGAAAAGACAAAAATGTTCACAACCTTTCGAAACATTTTCAAAATGGTCCCCGGAGTAAATAAATGCAAGGTATGATGCTTTACCAGAAAAAATATACTTATTTGGCCAACCTCTTTTTTCTTAATTTTGCTAAAGATAAAACTTTGTCTTTCGATGAGTTTTATTTGTTTTCTTTTGTGGTGCTATAAATGTCCTTAAGCTGAGATAATTTGAGTACACTCAGTTGTTCAATGGGTGAGGATGATATCGAGAACCACCGCCTTATTTAGTATCTGTAACTAACAATTGTCGTCGAAATCCGAACTTTTTATTGTTCAAACAAGGTAAGTCCTTTCTCGTCTTTAAAGTTTAAAATAAACTTAAATGTTTGCATTTGATGATTCCAGATTGTTCTATACAATCAAATTGATTAAGTTGAAAGGAAGCAAAAGAAAACAGAAGGTGCCAGACAAAAGGGGAAAAGACGACATACAGCAATCTCGAGAAAACGCATGACACATTGTGTACACATGTAAACAACTAAGAACAATGGGGACCCAACAAAAAGCAGGGGGTGAACTCATGTGGTACAGAAAGGTAAGCAGTTCTTGCCTCTCGAAAGACATTTGCCGCATTGTCCATTTTCCAATCCAGTAGTCATTTCACGGTAAATGGGAATGTGTCATGAGACTAAAATCTATAGGCGGAGAAAGCGAGCAGCCTTTTTAGGTTTATTCTGCATCTTCGCAGGAATCCGTTTTCATCTGTGAAACGGATATTCCATACCAGCTTACAAGATTGTGGTGTCGACCGCAAAATTTTTGAGTGATGCTACCTAGAAGCAACATTTCCCTGTTTTTGTGTAAGCGACACAGCTCCGTTTAGAAAATTACTGTATTGTACACACGCTCTAGAAAATTGTAGTAGCTTGGAGATGTATACGTCATACGCCAGAACAGCTTGTGTTACTGCCAATGAAGGGATTGTGAATATTGGAAAGGCGAAGTCATATCGCTTGTCGTTTTGTTTCCTTTATTGTCTAATTCGAGATGAAGATTGAGGTATGAGGCTGATTTGGAAGTGACTGTCGTGTCTTTCATTTCAATAATAATTTATTTAATTTATGGTTGCTTAACGCTCAGCGGCAAATATGTCGTGCATAATCAGGACGAGAGCAATTTATCAAACAATATATCTTAAATGGGGTGTGCTGGGGTTCATGGACGGGGAATTTAGTAGCCACAGGAAGGCAAAAAGGTTATAAGCGGTAAAGGAATAGGTACGTAGAGTCCCATATTTTGTCCAAATTTTAGATTTTGTGACATAATAAAAAGTTGTTGTGAAAATGCTGTTTTATAATCGTCTTTTGCTAATTCATTATTTTTTCTGGTATACTTTTCGTCATTTCAACAAAACGAAAGGGTATATTTGACTATTTCAACAAGAATATAACATTTTCTGTAAAAATACTAATTTTTTTAGGTGTTTTGTTCAAAATGGATATAATCAATTTCTTAGTATTTTCACATTTAAAGCATTTTCTATGTGCCATGCGACCATTGTAAAACTAACTTAACTAAAAATTATGATGGTTTATCTTTTTATAGACATTATTCAATATAAAAAATATAAAATAATAGATATTAGCCACTTTTCATTTTTTAACCAAATTCTTGGGCCAAATATGGGCCTTAACGACCCTAGTCCTTTAGCCTAAGCAACTGGCCACTAACGATTACTCATGACGAGGTGTCTTTAATGTGCTAAGAGCGTGGCATTCTCCCAACTGACTGTTTTAAGTCACCTCTGAAGAACGTTGGTTGAGAATTAATACATCCTACTCATCCAACGATTGAGCGAAAAGAGTTCTACCCCTGGCGTAGAAACTAAGTAGCGTTTTCTTTAACCCAGCTACTTTCGGGGTAGTCGAGTATTTATTCTGCGCAAATAACAGACGACCCTTTGGCAGGGGTTTTACCTGCAGAAGGAGAATACGAACGGCCTTTACAAGCCCCGGTGTTCCTTCAGGCTCATTTGGGTAGAAGAGGTTGAGATAATCACCTAAATCGAGGATTGTTCAGTGAGAGAACATCATCTTTATATTGGAAGCTGAAATTAAATATTTGGGGTAACTTTCGTTCTTTTTCTGTGATATCTATTGAAGTAAAACTGCCTCAAATTATTGGAGAAATTGATCTGCAATGAGAGGAGCACAATTGATGCGATTCGGAACCTGTTTTTGATTTAAAGACTAGCAATTATTTCTGACAGCTGTTCCATTTTGAATAGGAACTAAATCACTTTCCTTAAAATTTTCAAATGTCACGTTCATGATTGTCACTGATCTTTTTTGAATTTAAGAAAAATATTAAGACATGATTACAAAATGTATTACAGTTTTGCCCATAGATATATTCGTTAATTTTTAGTTTTTAATTAAATATTTTTTGTATTCTATCGTATACTTGTTCTCTTTCAACTTGTTCCATTATGTCTGTTTCACGTTCTAAAGTCCTATCAAATCAGTTTACCTCCTTTTAAAGAGTTACAAAACAGTATGCAAATTGAATAATAGTAGAAAGCGAAAAGTATTAAGATCGAGAAATAAATTTTACCCCAAAAAGCTTATATGTTGATTTCCATCATTTCATAAAAAGGGTGATGTGGCACGATTGTCTATGAGACAGCCTTCCACCAAATAACAGTCGAATTTAAAATTCTACAGTTCCCATTACGGTCTTCAATGATGAACAAGAGTCCATACCATAACGGAAGCTGACAAAGGCCCCGAAATACAAAATGGCAATATTCTTAAAACACGACAATCGACCTACCTAATCTATTGGTAAAATGGTGAAAAAATAACGATAAATGACTAATTAAACAACGATAAGCAATGGAATACAGGTTTCTGGCTTGGGACAAGAACATAAGCATGTGGTGGGGTTAAACCGGTTGGTGAACGATCAACCCTAATCTGGGACAGTGGTGTGACAAAACAGCAATAAAAACAGACTATATAAATTGGTTGAAATGAATTTTACACTTAAGTTATAAAGCGTTAAATGGCGACGTTGCAAAATTTCGTTTAGAATCACTTAATTTTTCACGACTTTTATGTGTGTGTTACGGATTTTACATTTATTTAATATTTTTGTGCGTTTGTAGTTTTTTGAATTACTTTCTTATTTATATTTCAATGATAAACTGAAACTTGAGAAAAATAATTTTGTAATATTTAGATTTTGTAAAATTTGAAATCTGACATGTAATTACATATTTAACCCTTAACTGTAAATTCAGAAATAATTTTAATAATAGATAAATTAACATACACGAATCCGATGTGGATTTGGTTGAATATATTCAAAATTGTAATTAAAGGCAAAATTGATTGAAGAGACGTTATTTGCGTTTTTCGTTGTAATAAACGTCGGAAATTGTCAAAACCATCAGATGGGACAAAATGCCTGGACACGGAAATTTTGAATGATTTAAAACATGAGAATCGTGTGATTATAGTTTTCAGTAAAATTTTTCTTCAGAAAAAAAACGTATACTGGAAAACATTTTATTTGATACATAATGTAAACTAATTTACGGTATATATTCGTTTGATTATCGCACGAATTCTTAAAACAGTATACTAAGATTTGATTTGTGGGACAAATTCGGTAGACAAACAATAAAGTCTTACTTTTGTACAAAAGAAAAAAAATCACCATATTTTATTTTAATTTAAAAATAAGACGATAACGCTTTTTTTAATTTTTATTTCGTTTTTGCTTTATATTGATAGAGATAGTTATACTAATTAACTTACCAAAATTTTGTCATTACAAAACTGTATGAATCTTTATTATTCGTCTGATTTCTTGCGTCATTGATCTTTTGTCATTGACGTCACAAAAAGTCAAATTATAAATGATATCATGTAGAAAACATACCTTGCACCTGATTTGCGAAAAAAAAACTGGACAACGTTTTGTTAAAATACGTTATCACATTTTTTACACGCGACTTTTTACAATTTACAATGTTGAATTTTCGAATACTTTAGATTTATTTTCCTATATGTTTTATTTAATGATAAAAGAACTTTCACACCATACCCCCCCCCCTTTTCTATTTCAATTAATTTAACATGAGTTTTGAGTATTTGTTGCGTTTTCTTCACAACATGAGACCTCAAGAACACGCGAAAACACGATAACCCGCAATACCGTGAGCTACTTTGTAACTTTTCTTACTGTACTAGGCTTCAATTAGCGCGCATGCATAATATACTGACACAGTCTTGGGAAAGATCATTCATGTTTATTTCACGTATTTAGAATCTGTTAAAAGTTGAAGACAATGCAGAAATTCACTTGTGATAAGCTGTGCGTACTGTAGACGAGTGTCTTAGTGCTCGACTTACTAACATTCAGGCTGCATTATTTTCAACATATATTCATGTATATATAACTTATATAAGTGAAGATCCTGTTCATGCAGTGTGGATATTGGTGATATAATAATCTACGAAAAGTCGACAACATTTTACAAGTGGTGAATGATTGCTAATAGTTAACGGTATATAGTAAAAACGATGTATTAAGATGAACAATTAAGAGAAGTTACGACATAAAATCTACATGCGAAAAATCATGAGTTCTTTAACAGAATCGGTTTTTTTTCCTCTACAAGATTTAAAATTTGTATCCTTTTGTATCATGTCATATCTGGAGGCCAAATTCCAACTGTGATTTCTAATTTATATTCCCTTTTAAGGTTTTTTTCCATTGTATCGTTTTGCATCAGTTAAGGCAGTGGTTAATAACAAAGATAATTGAATAAATACATATTTCTATAGATATTGTGTAAAATATTCATCAAGGGTAAAAAATTGATCTTCCTCTTGCATTTTGGTAGGACAGTATACCAAACTGAATCCAGATATAGTTTTTAATTTTTACACATCGTTGTAGTAAGATAGTTTTTATACATGGTACTTTTTTCATATCATTTGGCACACGAGGACGGCCATGTGTAGAAATAGGCCGTTTGGTTTTTCCGCCTGCATGTAGAACTCCCCTAAAGGGGGTTACATTTAATATTCAGGCGTGAATAGAGATCATTCAGACGAAGGCCGGAGTAAAATAATAGGTCGCTTTTTCTGTTGGCCGTATAATACATGTACCTCTTATAAAAGGGTGTTGGTTGGTTGAGCGGGGTGTTTAAATTCTCATTCGACATCTGTCGGATGGGTTGGAAATGTTACTGTTCGGCTTATCAAGAAAAGTTAAGCTCTTTATATCTTAAATATTTTTTTGCAACGGTTCTTATTTAGTAGGTGTTTGTATCCAGTTCGACATGCTACATTTTTCGCTCCTACACAAACAGTCTGAATATGTCGTCCTATGGCAGGAAAATTCCCCGACCTAACGCTTATTCCGCCCCTAATGTGATATTTTAATTGTTACATATATCTTGTTCTCATACTAAATATGACTGAAATAGTGTCCTCTTTAACCAAAAACCAGTCAAACCCCCAATATTTCGGCAGATCCAAGTTTAGAGGATGCATTTTTTTGCCTCATCATGCCAAATGTCAATTAATTCATTTTTCTACGAATTAAATTCCGTTACTTTAATAATTTCACATTTCATTATGTACAATATTACAGTGACACTTTATATTTGTACTAATTATCTGGTAAATTTATACAGCTTTGTTAACGTACTTATAAGAGTACAACAAGCTGATACAAAAATAACAAATAGCCATATGGATATAACAATCTCATGGGAACGGCTAAATTAACAGTATTGTAACACGTTAGTCGAAATATCGACTTATATCTTCTAGAAACAGAATACGTATCTATTTAAATGCAATCTCTTATAAACCTGACACCAAAAAAAAAATGTTCTGGAACACACCAAGTCGATAGTTCTGCGACTGTTGATATTCAGTTATCTAAAAACACTATCCGAGAAATTGTTAAAGAAATTGTAACAGGTTTCGTCTTTGAATTGTGCTTAACAGTCAAACTTCTCAGTGTTTCCCAGAATTGCACCCTATTTCGGGAGTATAAAAAAGATTCAATAACCGAATGGATAAGTGATTCTAAAAATGTATTTTATTTTACACGTATATTAATCTAGTATTACAGAAATATGTATGATAATTGCATGGGTTGCCAAATTTTTAAGCAATCTATGTGGCATTCAGTCGCAACATATTCGTCTTCTAAGGAATTACAACTCGTATTTAAACATAGAAAAAAAAGAGATGTGGTATGATGTCTATGAGACAGCCATCTTAAAGTATTTATTACAAACATTCGCAGTTGTCCTTACCCTAAGTCAAGCTGTAAAAAGCCCAAAACATATGTTGTTATGATATTTTAAGGTATCAGCTATCGGCCAAATAAATATATATACAATAAAAAAACAAATAAGACTTAACCATCGAACAACAACATCCACTGTATTGGAAGTGACCGGCTTGACACATGCACATAAAATATATCGCGGGGTTAAACATGTTTGTGATTACCCTCTGGGACAGTGGTGTGACAAAAAACGTGAAACAAATTTTATAAACCAACTGCACAATATTTAACCATTTGAAATAGAAACAAAGTAGGTACACAGGCAATTACAAATAAAACCAGAGACAACCAGATTTACCAAACTCGAAAAAGTACCCGCCGTTTCTACTAGCCAAGTCAAAATCGAAACACAGTTGATAACAAACTAAGTTCTCCGAAGCTAAGACTAATGCTGGATTTAGTGTAAATATCAATAATAGCCAAAAATAATAATAAAAAAAATAAAGGTACTGTGCAAGTGCCAAAAATAAAATATTTTCTCTGAGTTTCATGATAGAAAAATGGGAACAAATTAACGCCTAATTAAAAACTTAAAATTTTACCTGTTTCGTGATTAATGCAAAAAACTTAAAAGGAATCATCTGTAAACTTCTCCTAAATCTAAGTAAAAAAGTATATATCGAACGCAATTTCAAAGTATGCGAGACACGCGTTTCGTTATCTACATGAACACTCTCAAAAACAGCTTTAGTTCAAAATGTTATTAAATTAGCAGGTCATTACGTAAAGGATTAATTCTTGGAATTTTTGCAAACCTGTCATAAAATTATCACAAAACCAAGATAACAATTTATATTAATAGTTATATTATATAACTTTTACTCATCCTTTTCGATAATTATTGAAATAGCATGTTGACTCACAGCAAACGCAAGATTGAATGAATCCGATCACTATTGGTGCTGCTATTTTAATTAACGAAACAAAAATAATTGGAATTGTGTTACTTAAAAATGACAAACAGCGAAAATCGGGCCTTTCATTTTATCATCAGAATCTGAGTAAATGAAATATATTTATCTGTTTAGCGATCATATGCCCCTTTTATATTTTTCCCGATGAAGAGCGTTAAAATCCATTCATGCATAAATCTACATATGCTATAGATGTTATTCATAATTAGCATGAACGATGCTGATTGATATTGTCAATAATTAAAAGACTGGTTCTTATCTCATAAAGCGTAAGGAAAACGACAGAATCGTCAGGGAAAAGGTAGAGTCGATGAACCAAAAGTAAAACACTCTAACGCCACCTTAAATTAACACCAATTGACGAATCGCGAGTGTACTTAAGACATCGTTTTGGATTACATTTATTCATATATAACTGAATTATATTTCAGATATACAGAATATATGAAAATATAATAATTTAATATTTAAAGGATAAATTATGTGGAAAGGACACGATTGTGAATCTACTTCGTTATCGTTTTAGCTTCATGGGTACAACGAAGAGCCCGGTATGGGAGAATATTTGTGTATTGGAGACTACATTTGTCTTTATTGTGAAGAAACTGAGGGCTATGTCTATAGTTCCCAATCAAGGTGAGTCTGAATTAATTTTAATCTCAAATGCTTTATTCCAGCATTTTTTTCCATAAGTACTATGACGAAGAAACTAATAAGCATATTGCACTGTACACACCTTATAACTTCTTTTGTCGATGATTATCGTTATCCGTAAATGCATTTCTGAAATTATCTAGAGTAATAAAATATTTATGAAAAACTTCACTTTTCACTTTTCAACGAGAACATTTACAACGTTTCCGTTAAATTTTATTGAAAATATAAAACAACGTTAAAACTTTATCTGTTTAAATATTTTTAAATTTTCAATTAGGATGCAATTATATTTGGAGTTTATATTAAAAGTTAAACATATTGACTTCATAATACTGGCGAAAATGCAGGCTGTTTGAACTGGACCGCAGCATGCAGTAAGTGACCACTGGGATTAAAATACACAAATCCCAGATTGTGAACATTACACAAAAATCGCTGAACTATTATAGGATTAATCGCCATTTTAAAGGAATTTATTTGTGTATAAACTGAACCAATTAACTCACAAACAACTTCGGACTTTTATTTGTTTGTGAATGACTTGGTCCCGTTTATACTTAAATAAATTCCTTTAAAATGGCGTTTAATCCTTATAATTCTTTAAATTTGGTAATAAGTAATTAAATTTTATTCAAATTAATTCCCTTCAAACGTGTTTGTTGCATTTGATTGTCACGGCGTAGGAATTTGTAAGATGAAATCAAACGTAGTTTGGTCAACATCGTCGATCGAAAAATAAACGAAATCAAAAAATACTACCGGAAGTCAATGTCATGTCAGCGTATTTCCGTACATGCAAATCATATAAGAATTATATAAAAATAGTAGATATGGAATGATCGTCCTTAAGACAGCCATCAGTCAATGGACACTCGAATTTTAACTTTTACCGGTCCCATTGCGCCCTTAAATAATAAACCATTCAATATGCCAGAAGACACACAAAAATAATAAACAACAATAATCTTTTGTAGCCTTTTACAGTACATGCCGTCTCCGTCTGCTTCCCGTTCAAAACGACTCTGAACTCTGTCTGGACCTTGAATAGAATTATATAGAGTTATTAAAAATTATTGCCATATTTTATGGGGCCGGCCAAAACACAAACAAGATGTTATCCCATATGAAACACCCATATATGTACATGTAATAAAGTAAATTGTGTATAATGCAGGTGTTATTTAAATAAATAAATGAACAGAAAAGGCTAACATATGCTAGTTAAAACAACAGACAGTAACAGTGTACAAGTCGGAATACCATTTTTTGTTAATGTTTCTGTTTCAGAAGGTGAATATATTTCTCAACTTGTCCGTTTATCCCGTGTTTTCATGATTGTTTTAGACTTTAATTAACGTAGTCTTTCTATTGCTGAAAATTATTAAGTCAAGTTTTTTTACCATGAATTATTTCGAATATCTTAAATATAAAGATTTTAGGTGCACATGCAGAAAATGAAAAAAAAATCAGAATATCATACCAAAATATTTTTGAAATGTGGTAAAAAAGCTCGTCAATTTAAACACAACTCTTACGCACTTGTAAGTTACTTATATAAACTTAAACATTTTTTTGCATTTTTATCCTTCATGTTGTCGATAATTTTTTTTTTTTTTTTTTTTTTTTTTTTTTTTTTTTTAAAAAAAATTATTTTTATTCA
>JAULBM010066258.1:0-10178 GCA_032357055.1 Geukensia granosissima | reverse complement strand
AGTTACCCTATGTGAAATTCATTTAAAAATCCTCCCACCTAGAACTCCGTTCTCAATTTGAACCACTGAAACTTTGGTGGAATGGTCCTTTTTAGGTGGGTCACTTGACCACACCCGCCAACTAAGATTGCCGTCTTAGTCGAACTTAGTTTTACATAGAACTCTATAACGACTCGCTCTATTGGAACCAAAATTAAATCGAATGGCTTCAATGTCAATGTCTTGGCATATGTCAGTATATATCAGGCGAGGAATTAATAACTCCAAGGAGCCTATGGTTTTCTAATAATATTTGCAAGTTCATATTCAACTTTTTTTCCCTTGTCATTATAAACACATATCATTTATGTAATCAACGTGCAAAGAAGTTATTATCTATAGCAGTTTAAATGTTGACCTACTTTCCGTTTCACTGCATAAAAACCATGTTTATATTTACGAAAAACAAGTGTTTTGTTTGTTTATTTATACGTGTTAAACGTGATCTATTTTTGTTCTGGTATTTTGTTGACTGGGTCAATATATAGATCGCTAGTTGATCGAATTAATACTTGTAGTAAAAGACGAATGCTAGAATGGGTGGGTGTGGGGAGGTCATAGTTGTCCAGCAGCAAATAATTCAGATCAATTTAAATGTTTCATTCACTTCAAGGACGAGAGCAAAAAAGAAGTGACATACTTGACCAACGTTTCGAGTCGAATAGCAGTAAACTGTAAGCCACTCATTCTTCGACATGAAAATCTTTCCCAATCCCTTTTTTATTATAAATGAATACTCATATGTATATTTTGATTTTCAAAATATTCAAGTGGGGTCTCAATTAAAATGAAAAAAAGTTGACCTCTTGCTTCTCTGATTGACATTAACCCAGATTTCACGACAGGTGACGCGCGCGGGAAAGGGGATGCTTCCCCTTCCGGAGCACCTAACCACACTCCTAATTTTTTAATTGTAGTTCGTGAGTTTCCATTAATGACATGAACTGACTGTTTCCTGATTTTGATATCCAAGCGCGGGGGACAGGGAATGCTTATCCTTCCTAAGGATCTGAGTCCTCTCCGGGTTTGTAAAGGAGTACAAGTCTTTGTTTGTTTTGTTTAGTCTTTTTCTTTCAGTGTGTTTTGAATTGTCATTTCTCTTTGGACTATGCAGGCACTTGTGTTCTACACTTGACTTTGATCATGACATCACCCCAGTGTAATTATAGTTTTGTAGAAATATGACCCATCTATATAGTGGTTATCTTATAATTATATTGTTGTAGAAAATGTATTATACCCACTTATATTATATAGTGGAAAACTGGACCCATTCGAGAAGCACGCCTGAATATGCCTATATATATGAAGTGACCCCTCCCCCGTGCATGGTGCTTGCACATATTTTCGGGAAAAGTACCACAATAAGAAATGCATGTAACCTTTACGGGCACATGAATAGATCTGAGTCGACCAGTCTTTTGATTCCTCTTCTTTAAAAATGATGAATGTTTGGCACAGAAGCAGTAAATGTCATTTCTCTGTTTTGGTTTGCCTAGATCGAACCACAAAACATCTTGCATTTTAAGACGCTACGAGACAATGAGACCGGACTTCAACTATTGGAAACAAACAAGGACTGGACCAAAGACTATCAAATGATATAACTGAGATGTGCGAGAAAAATAAGAACATGAAGAAGAAGCCTACTTAGATTAGCCTCGGTCGTTTTCGCTAAATAACAGGTCGGAAGTCAACGTAGCGAGGCAGCCAGGAGGCTGCAAGGGGTTTATTATTTTTAATTTTACAGGCCTATATGCAGGATGATGCAAAAAGGGTCGGGGCATGGACACACAAAGCCGGGGATCCCCAATTTTCTAGACATTTTATTAATTGGATTGTCATTGTTCAAACAAAATCTCGACTCTATTCATGACTGGCTAACTACAATAATGAGTTAATAGTGCTTGTAGATTTTTAAGGAGCTAGGTTGCGTCTGAACCCCGATCACGATCTCCCAATACCCCTCTGGCTACGTGTATGACAATATATATTAATATACGGAGCGTACATAATATTTTTTTATTATGAATGCGGACAATAAATTATTAGGTCATAATATTACAAAACCGAAACACATAAACACATATTTATTCAAAAACAGCATATTAAGACTGTTATGGATCTCCTTTCCTCAGTTCTAATGACTCTTCAATAAAAGACACTACAGCCTTAATTAGGTCAGGTGTTGAAAAACTTTAGGTTCCACCGAGATAATAATCTATGATAAATTGATGTAACTGACCAAGGCAAATACGGGGTTGTAACTAACTATAAATAGTAGGGGCAGAAAATTAAGGTGAATTTAGGTGTTTATTTTAAAGGATTTAAAGAATGTTTGGGTACATTGTTTAATGAGCCCAGAAAAATTGGTGTCCATTTTCCAAAAAAAATGTGGCATTAATATGGATAAAATTTGAATGGTTGAACGCTAAGGGGTAAATTTCGTGTCTAAAATTCGGATCCATATTGCATTTTGAAGAACAGATTTTTTATTGGATATTGGTTTTGGTATTCTTGCAGCACGTTCACGTTTGCCGAGTATCCTGCAGGATTATAATAATTTTATGTGATAAAAAAATATTAATAATAAATAATTGTGTTATTCTTTATAAGTACCTCTCCATGAGCAGGGCCTCGGTTAGCACTTCATTATCTTCATATATTAAATTTTGCCAAGATCAGTGGAAAAGGCGCGGATTCTGGTGAAATGTCAAAATTAAAAAAAAATATGACCTCTATCCAAGTTCATTTGTTGTTTTCCTAAGTTGTCGTTTGAAATTTATTTTCACTCTCAATTAAAAAATCCCTTTTTTTGTGATCATGTTTGAAATAGATCATATTTTGCACTGCAAAAGTGCAGAGTAATCATAAACAACTTTGTGACGTCAACAATCAACTTGAACTTGAATCTGTTTTCAGCCATGTTCGCTGGAGCGTGAATTAGTCTGTACGTAGCCTGGCTCATTCATCAAAACATTTGCAGATACATGTTAATACATTTATTTTATTTATAATCCATGTATGCGTGTGCCAATCAATGCAGAATTTGAATGGAAAGTGACGAGTATGGAAGAATGTTTACGTGGTAACCCTCACGTTTATCTACATTTTTTATTCTAGGTCAACCGAATGACTTCGAATTTTCCAGATTGTTGCTAATTTTAACTGTTTACACGTCTGTGATAAAAATATTAACCAATCAGAACAGTCCTTGAGCAGCATATAAATACTGTTTGCCTGCGCAAACAAATATATTTTTAAAACTGAAAGTAGAATAATTGCACGTTGGATAATTGCTATTCAAAATAAGGTCAGAAAATTATAAATTTATTAACCTGGATTAATTTTATACTTGTATTGGGTGACTTTACGGTGGAATGATAAATTTTTAAGGGGTCGTTTTGGCAAAAAAGAGGATGGTTGATTAAAAGGGGGTATTGACATATATATATTAATTAAGGGTTGCAAAATGTAACTTATGACAGTCCATTCACTTATTTCGCATATGGTCCTCCCATTTCCATGTACACTCGCAAACAAGACTGGTGTATGCATTTGATTACACTAATGCAATATCAAAAATAAAAAAGGAAAAACGCACGTGGCATGCGGGTGGCTGTGGCAACATTTATGATTAATTTATATAAATACAATGTGATGTAAAAAAGACAGGCGCCTCATCGTATCAAACTTGCAACCTCTGAGAACTGATCGAAGTAAACGAAACGCACCGGCCTCGCCGCGACCAAAAAAAAAATGGGGGGGGGGGGGAATTAAGTGGGGAAATCTTATTTAAATTAGATTTCGCTTCCAGATACTTTGTGAAACGGTGACCAGAGCGTAAAATGATAAAGTATATGACTGCATTTTATATCATGGAATTTAATGCCTACATACAAAATCTGTCACATTCTGTGACACAAATAGACCTTTGACAAAAAGTTAGTGTGTTTTTCATATAAATTCATAGATATACATTGAACAGTAATATATTTCATTTATTTACAGATAAATTGCGTTATTTGGAAAATTCAAGTGAAAAGATCTTTAAAGAAGAAGACAGTGTAAGTCATATTTTTGATAATTAAAGAGTTGTACACACAAGAAATGTCGAGACTTGGCAAAACAACATGGTGGCATAAAAAAATAAGAAAAAAGGCTGTCAACTTAATACGGTGAAATAAAATATTTACAGTATATTAATTGTGATCTAACCATCGAGTCAAATTTCAAATTTTACGAAAGGTTAATTTTAACTTAAGAATTTAATGATAATACTTAGATACAATTTTAATGTGCCTATAAAGTTATCTGCCATGTTTGGCAATTTTGTGTTACTTGGTTTCAGATAAGCATAGTCATACTAATGCACATACTCTTGATTCCTTACTGGTACTATGATATCCGCAGTATGCAATTTGTCACTTAGGCTACTTCAAATCAATTCACAGTTCTTCGGATTCACTCGCTTCTAATATAATGGGTACAAAATTTCCAAAAATCTTAACTCGCTCCATTTTTATCTCAGTTTTTAGGAATTTCCTCTTATTCCAAGATATAAAAATAAAAATTTGCTCGCTCTCTCCTAAAAAAATACCAAAAAGAAGGGAAAAAAAATAAACTGTTGTTTTCGCATGACGTTGCGCTCCAGTATTTTGCAATTTCAAGAAAAAAAATTTCGCTTGCTGGCTACTATTTTTATCACAAAAAAATCCGTTGAACAAGAAATAAATTTGGATTGGCCTTAATTTATTTGTTTTTACACATAAAAAAACATCGGAATTTTTCTCTTACTTCAAAATCTAAGTGTAAAGATCCAACGGACACAACGCTGAATAATATATTGTTATAAATTGATTAATTTGTCAGTTTATGTAGATATTGAAGGTTATGTATCAAAATAAACTCGGCAAATTGGTGTTACTTAAGACAAAAACACGCATTAGTAACTTCATTTTAAACATGCACAATGTTGTCGCTATCAGTATAAAAAATGACATGTTGGCTGAATGAGTCTGAATGGCGGATTACTTTCTTTAATTTGTTTAGCTGCATGGGGGAAGAATAGATTTTTTCATCGCCTCTGTTATATATCCAATTTAAATATATAAATCTATTCGTGAAGCCAATATAAACTTCCTTTTTGAAAGTTGATCATGTACATGACCGGTCATGGTCAACCATTGACTTGTTACTAAACATAGTATCGGTCACTGCAGTACATTGACCTTAGGTTTGTCTTATTACCTGTAAGCTTACATGTATATAAGATCATGGTTTACCATGTTAACGGGACGAAAATGTAGGATGTTTTTATATTCTTCCTTAGGTAAGATATAACTGACAAAAAGTTTATTTCCGTAAATTTTAATAAATTTTTTCCCTGTTGATATACATCTCACCCAATAATTACAGTTTTAAACGCTACCATTCTGCGAAATGAGATTTTGGCCAGGTTATGCTTTGCACCTGGATGACAAATGTCGGACCTGTCGAAAATTAAATTAAAAAACGTTTTTTGCAAACTTACACCCGATATTGCCATAGAAATGTGTTCCCCTCAACACAAAAGATATATTTTAGTGAAAAATGCGATTTTTAAGGAATTTGTTGATGTGTGAATTTATAGCCTTTCACACACAAGCTTTACATAAAGTTTATTCAGTGTGAGTTTTAGGGTACCCCCATTTTTTGTATATGCCATTAATTTGAACAAACAATTAAAATCAGCAGTTTGATTTTCTTTTATATCTGCATGTAGACTTTGTAAAGTTCAATGGTATAGTGATTTTCTTTACAGTTTATGCCTTAATAGCAGGCTAAGGTCGTAATGAAACTAGCTTAATTTTGACGGTTATTTGGTTGATGGCTGTCTCATATCACGTTTATATTTTTTTATACTTATCAAATATTGATACCAATACATTATCTTCAGATAAGTGCAGTATTATTTAAGGCATACACGATTTTTTATTTGGGGTGATTCAGAGCGTTTCAAAAGTAGTATTCAACCCTTGTTGAAGGCCTTTTGGAAACAAGGTTTGTAAATTCCTCTGTTTTTCTAGCGGATGGAGTGCAGTCTTTTTAACATTTACCTCGTATCTTTTCATTTTAATACCAATACATGTACATACATACATGTCTATGTATTCTAATTCCTCATTTTTCTCTACAGAAAATATATGACAAGCAATTTCAAACAACGGATTAAAGAGGAAAACAACCCGACCATGCCTGCCGCAAAAATGAAAGTAGAACGTAGTCGGCAAAGTGCCCGAGAGTGTCGGGCAAGGAAGAAACTACGATATCAATATCTTGAAGATCTCGTGAGCAACAAAGAAAGGGCAATATTCAAACTAAAAAAGGAATTAGAAATTGTAAGTTTTGAGCTAAAACAAGACCATATGTAACAATGACATCTTTATACAACAAGTATTATTTCTGGTTGAATTTTATTCCCGAGAGTATAATTTTATAATTTCAAGTACTTTTCTTCACTTCTACACCAGTGTATTTTGTTCCACCAGAAACAAGTTACTCGCGTAAATCCGCGCTTACACATACAGCATAGTTGATATATAGACAAATGATGTTTTCTTCTCTGAAAATATTACAGCAGTTTACATAAGACTATTCCTTTATTGCATGACACAAGAGTTATTACCATTTACATACTATATATATCCTTCTAAATATAGTGTCTTTTCACAGACGATAGACGCCAAAACAAAGTCAATTACATTTATATCTAAGTTTTGACTCTTTAATGTAAAAAAATCATTGACATTTGTCCGTATTAGTGAACGTTAGCGATAGACTACAAAATCAAGGTGATTAAGTGAAACTTTTGTTACTAAAATAAAATATGAAATTCTGGCCATTAATAGAAATAAAAAACTAAAAATGCGCAAAGCCAAAATGAATGTAAAAAATAAACAGAAGTAACAACTTTTCACAACGATGCATAAAAACAATCCTGCAAATAGATAATTATGAAACTAACACTGAACTCATGCACCTTAGTTTTTGTAGTTTTCAATGTAGTGTCGTGTTTTCTATGTCTTTCGTTTCAATTTGTTTGCCATAGTCTTGTCTGTTTTCCGCCTTAACGATTTCTGTCCGTCTCTTTGGTATCTTCGAATTTTTTTAACTCTGTAAATGGAAAGAAACTCTTGTTGAAGTAGCAAATATAGGGAAATGGCTTTAGTATAGACATGTTCAGTGCTTAACGCAAATGTATGGTTCTTACGTCCATAAAAATGACTATAGTTGTGGTAAGAAATATAAAGTAAAAGCAAGAAACAACAATTTGCCGCTTAAACGTCGTTTTGTAATGTAAACCAAATATCTTGTTTTATTGCACATTGACGGACAGCAATTAATTAAAGTTTTATTTTGTCTGATGATTGTGACTAGGTTAACTTTCTAATTCAATTAACATTTGGTGGTCAAATCTGGTGGACCTTCCGTATTGCGTCCACTTTGTACCAGAATTATATATTTAAGTCCTCTGTTACAAATTTCTGTTTAGTATGATTTTCATTCTTTTTTTTCAGTGGCGTAAATTGTGTTACGAGTATGATAATGGATTACTACCAGAGCGCATGTTTAAGCTTCTAAATTTGGAGGCACCACAATGGGAGAAAGCAAACATCAAAGGAGCAGATAACTCTACAGTATCAATGCAGACATCTTCAGTTTCCTGTGAGCGTGACAAGCCATGTGATAAACCACAAATTTTTAAATCAAAATTATTTTCACTACTGACTAACTCTGATGCAAACAAACCACAATTCTCAGGGAATGCAACACTTGGTCAAAACCAAAACGACGCCACGAAGAATGTAACTTTTAATCAAATCGACAATTTTAAAGGCCAAAGTGACACAGATATTAATCAATCTGGTGTAATGCAAATGGATTCTAATACGGCCAACATATGTAATACACAATCAAATGTCAATGGAGATGTGTTTTGTACGCAGTTAAATTTAACAGGTCCTAGTGCTAGTCAAACTTTTATCGAAATCAATGCTAATTCAGGTTGCAGTGAGGACAGTGTTAATGCCATGGATATGGATTCAGATGACGACGCAACTAACTCGGCTATTGTCAATTGGATTTTACAAAACGAAAGTTTGCTCCAGGAAAATAACGATAGTCGGACTCCTCCGAATTCTATGGAATCTTCACCAGACGTTGCTGAATGTAGTCCCAGTCAAGAATCTTCAGGTGAAAAAACTGTTCAAGATTTCGTGGAATATTTAAAAGATTATTCTGACTTGAATTCAGGATTGGTCGATTTCTCTATTCAGAATAGTCTTCCAAATGAAAACAGTTTAATAAATTTTTGTGACAATATTACAGAACAGTCGGTTGAGGTAGCAAGTTGGCCTTTTCAACAATGTCAGAATGCTTCCGAACGGGTCCCCTTACATGCACCTGTCAATGAAGCAGATTATAGAAATGTACAGTGTAATGAATTGAATAATAGTTACAAACATTCGTTGCCAAATTACGAATGTCTTACAAACATTGCAATATTAGATGACAATCAACAGGCGATTGATTCACGTTGTACTTCCGATTCCGGTGGGCTGATGCGTTCGGTGAGTATGACGAACACACCCACAGTCACAGAAGCCAAGTCTAGTCTGGAAAAATGTAGGTCTAAAAGCGAAGACCTGTCTGAAAACAGAGATATAAACACTCAGGAAAAATTCCCTTTCTTGTCATATTTATTAACTTCTGAAAATGCTTTATGATAAACATATATTGAAATTCTAAGTTACTAATAATTATTTTGTACATTTATCTCAATGACGTCCTAATTACGGAAAGTGTTAATAGCATTTTTGTTCTGTTATATGGGTGCTACCATTTATGTGTGTGCGCGGGAGAGATTATTATCTCATTTTGAAAGAAAATGATAATTTATTACATTTTCTGTTGTAAAATTGTTGATTAACAATGTTTAGCATCAAACAATTTTAGTTGTAATGATAATTTGGCAAAATTTAGTATATCATGTGTTCATTATATATACTTTTTTAGTTTGAACGGTAGCCTCCTTTTGAAAGTTATATAATCGATTCCTTGGCTACAACCAAGATAAATGAACATGGGAAACAAAGATCTTGGGACTGCCGGGTTTTTTGTTACTTTTGTTAAACATTTTTTCAAAACATTGTTCTTTGATGAATTTTAATACGGGTAGAAATATTGTTTATTGCAAATGTATTTCTCTCTGCGTATCTTGAGTAAAAACTAGACCAGCTAGCTATATAATAAGCCTGCTTGAGAATCATAAATTTGTAGGAATTGTAATAGGGCATTAATTTGTTTGAATTTAAACTGTGATATATATTGCTTTTTTGTTTTCACACCGTTATTTCATTAGCTAATATGCATTTCAAATTCAAAATGTTACATGCAAAATTCCATATTCATGTAATAAATTGTTAAAACTACTTTTTCTGTTTGGTCTTTTGTTGCATAGCTGAATCCTCTAGAACCATATCCATGGAAACCTAAACACGAGGATAAAAACCTGGGAGTTTTTGTATCACTCGCGGTTATACAATGAAAAAAATAGATTCTGCTTTGGAGTCAATAACTCGTTTATGATTAAGGGATTGACTTTGCCGTGCTTGTCTGTCTCAGAACTGAATCCTTTAGAACCATATCAATGGAAACCTGAACTCGAGGACTTGTGAGTTATTGTATCACTCACGGTTATACATTGCAGTTATAGATTCTGCTTTCGAGTCAGTAACTCGTTTATTAAGGGATTGACCTTGTGGTGCTTGTCTTAATGATGTTCGCTACTCAAGCTCAGCTTTTCGAACTCCTCTGGTTAAGTGATGCTCCGCAGCAAAGTCATCTGACTTCCGTTGTCCGTTTGTACGATTTGCTGTAACATCTGTTGCGACTTTAGGAAAATCTGTTTTTTGTTTATCCGTATCAGTGTTTATTTTAAGAAAACTAATTAAAATTATTGTACTCGCAGAATCATATTTTAATAGAATATGAGCAATAAGCCACCCCTTTAGTTATATTTTGAACTCCCCCCCCCCTCCCCAGTGTTTTAGCTTATATGAATAATGATCATTTATCTTCATTTCTGTATACGGGCA